>JARSSU010029528.1:0-23101 GCA_029619165.1 Eurosta solidaginis
CTGCGAGTCAGAGGGAGCTGCGAGCTTGCGGTGGCCGGAGGAAGTGGTTCCAAACCTCCAAAGGCAAGGCACGAACGCGCGGTTTGAGGTGGTGGATAAAGTGCAAATCCCCACAATACCAAAAGTTAAGGTATGGATACCATGCCTGCTGAAGACGTAGGGTACACTGCGACTTCTGCAGAATAAGAACCGAACATACCGACACAGGATTGGAAGGTACTTACTGTATCTCGGCCCTCCGGGGAAGGTTAGCTCTACATCTTCCAAATAAACAAGCAGCCGGAGAATATTTTGTACACGCAGCTTGGCAAAATGTCCTTTGGCACTGGCAAAATTTACATGCGGCTCAGGAAAAGAAGTCCCGAGGATAAAAATCCTAATACGCTAGAGGTGGGACTAGTCGAAAAGAACCTCAAAATCCTAAGAGAAAAAATACAGGTGGAGCTCCCCGACGTTACCACGAAGGTGTTAGAAGAGGACCAACCGCCAAATGGTGCTGTGACTCGCACATAGCAACACCCGGCAAAACAGTTAAAATAGGCTGAAGGGGCCCTCGAATACTCTAAACTAAAATGGCAAGAGGAGGACAACGACGTCACGAAGAAGGTGCTGGAGGGGAACAAACAGCCCAGTGGTGCTGGCAGTCCTACAGATAAACCTCCAACACAGTAAAGTGGCATCGAGCGAACTCCTCTTAACCCTTGAGGAGAGATCGTTTGACGTGGCACTCATCCAGGAGCCGTGGCTCTCATCGGGTGGAAAGGTTTCTTGACTTAGCGCGCGCGGTTTGGCGTTTACTATGCGGAAACGCAAGGACGTGTGCGAGCTGTAGTAATGGTAAGGACACAGCTGCATTCATATATGCTGCCTAATTACACTACTGAGAAACTCGGAGTAGTGGCCGTTGAGCAAAAGAATAAGAAGGCATTTATCCTGGCGTCTTGCTACATGGCCCATGCTTCGGAGGTTCCACAGATGGAGTGCAAAAGGCTAGCACAGGAGGAAGGGCGCAAAGGGCGGTTGGTCATAGGCGCAAATGCAAATGCGTGGGGAGGAGCAGATACGAACGACAGGGCGAATCTCTAATTTTTTACATCCTGCAAACCAATTTGCAGATATCCAACAGGGAAAATGTTCCTGCATGCATTAATCCAACATCTAGCAATGCTTTTGGATATTACATTGAGCTCAGAGCGTGATATATCAAGGTATTCTTGGATGGTTCCTGATAGACCATCCTTCTCCGACCATGCGTATATCAGCTTGAGCATCCCCGTAAAGAGGGTAGAGAAGGGAGGAACCTTTAGAAACCCAAGGTCAACGAACTAGACTAAATTCCAGAGGATGCCAATGTGGAGGAACTGGAGGAGTCGGATGAATTCCTAACAAAGACAGTTATGACTGCGTATAACAAAGCTTGCACTCTAAGAAGATTCAGAGGAAAAGCAAAGCCGCCATTGTGGAACAATGAACTGAGTCTTCTAAGAAGGCAGGTAAAATAAATGTTTAAGCTCGCAAAGACCGCGGAAAGCGAAGCGTGTCAGTAACGTGTATCCCAAAGAGTATAGACCCATTAGCTTAACATCATTTCTGCTCAAAACCTTTGAGAGGCTGATAGATGTGTACATAAAGTCTAACATGGATGAAAAGCTGTTCTCCACAACACAACATGCGTACACCAAAGGCAAGTCGGTAGACACTGCATTTCATAGGGTGGTAATAAGCATAGAGAAATCCCTGGAATATAAGAAGTATGCTCTAGGAGTCTTCTTGGACATTGCCGGGGCTTTCAATAATGTTCCTAAATGGGCAATTAAGGATGGTCTTAATTACATTAAAGTACATCCCGCCTTAACCAGATGGATCGGCTGCATGTTAAATTGCAGGAAGATTACATCACAATGGGGATTGTACGAGGCCACGAAATCAGCGGACAGGGGCACGCCGCAGGGAGGGGTGCTATCACCTCTGCTGTGGACGCTGGTCATCAACCAACTGCTCAGGCGATTCGATGAGGGACCCGTAAAGCTTACGGCTTACGCAGATTACGTTGCAATTGTCATAAGTGGAAAGTGCTTTCCAACGATTAGTTCTTTGATGGATCGGGCGCTTCGGGATATTCATACCTGGGCATCTAATGTCGGGTTGAAAGTCAATGCGGAGAAGACGGATATGGTCTTGTTTACAAAGACATACAAGGTCCCAAATTGGACCTGGCCTAAGTTAGGAGGGGTGACCTTACAGGAGAAACCTTGCACAAAATGTCTAGGAATCATCCTAGACAGTAAGCTGTCATGGAAACTCAACGTGAAGGAGAGGGTGAAGAAGACCTCAACGGCACTCTATGCATGTAAAAGTAATGCTGGAGTGTACGTGGGGCTTATCGCCCTCTCTTTCTCTTTGGGTTTTTACAGCGAATGTAAGCCCTATTCTATACTATGGAGTTCTTGTTTGGTGGAAATCCACACAAAAAACAACATACCTCAAAAAATTAGAGGAGGGTTTGCAGACTATCGATGCCTAGCATTACGAGAGCCCTGAAAACAACCCCGACGGCTGCACTGTATGCTATTCTGCACATTCCACCTGTAGACCTGGTAGCAAAGAACATAGCATTAACAACTGCAACCAGGCTCGGTGCCTCGGGGCAGCTTGAGCGCCGACCATATAGCCATAGTAGTATAGCGGCATCAATCACAAGACGAACAGACTACCTGATTCCCTATCTACGCTTTGAGGGGATCTTAAGGCTACAATAGAAGTGAAGGTTTGGCTCAACGGTGCGCAAATGGCGGACGAAGCGATACACGTGTACACCAATGGTTCCAATGTAGTGGAAGGAGTAGGGTCTGCGGTAGACTGTACTGATCCGGAAATAAGCAGATCCTACAGGCTGCCGGATTACTGTAGCGTTTTCCAAGCGGAAATATTAGCCATAACCATAGCAGTAGAAACCATGGAAGATAATAGCTTAAGCTGCACCCGTATTAACTTTTATATTGACAGTCAAGCAGCAATTAAGGCAATAATCTCGCATAGCACAGCATCTAAATGCGTGTTGGAGTGTAAGCAGTCTCTGGAGAGAATCGGGACAGGGAGAAGCATACATCTGTATTGGGTCCCGGGCATATGGGAATAGATGGGAATGAAAAAGCTGACGAACTAGCTAAAAAGGGCGCATCCCTTGAAGCTTGCTCCGTAGACGTCCCAATTAGACTGGGCGAGATTAAGCGAAGGGAGAGAGGTGCACATGATCGATCAAGCAGGAAAGGCGTGGGCTCAAGCGAGGGCTGTAAAGTGTCGAAGATTATGTGTAGGTCCTGCAACCTTTGACTAACAAAGTTGCTTCTATCATTAAAAAGAGAGGACTGCATACTCATGACGGGTATTCTGACTGGAAACTGCCTTCTGGCATCACATGCCTTTAAATTAGGCTTGGTCAGTGATAGCAGATATAGGATGTGCAGTTTGGAGGAGGAAACGATCCAACACGTCTGTGCACGTGCCCTGCTCTTGCCAGGCTAAGACTCCAGCTATTAGGAGTGATATGTCTGTCAGTTCTAGAAGCAGCAAGTGGTTTAAGTCCTGGGAATCTTCTAGTATTTGCCAAGAGGACGGAGTTATTTTATAACATAGGTCCTGGTTTTTGATAGGGTTTTTCAGTTTGGTCGTTAAAACAAACTTCTGGTAACACTACGGACTCAATCAGTCTATGTGAAGTCCTCATGGACCGGCCAGTTCAACCTAACTTAACCTAGCTTCTAATATGGTGGTCGCAGTCCCGCCCATCTCTATATCACCAACTACAGAATTCTGAACGAGATCTTATTATTTTAGAAATTCACATCTCATCCAAGAATGAACGTCCCGATTATCAGGGCAATACATAAAAGGCTGTTCTTCATAGATTAGGTTGAACTGGCCGGTCAATAAAGACCTCACATGGACTGCATGTGTCCATAGTGTTCTCAGAATTTGTTTGACGACCAAACCGAGGAATCCCAATCAGGTGACGGGCCTGGAGGTCTGGCAACTTCGCCGCCCCTAAAAAGCTGATCTACAAGACAATAAAAAGCAAGATGTTGAAGAATAGGACGATGGGTGGACACATGCTAACAAAAATAACAATAAATAATAAAAATAGAGGCAATCAAGTTTAAAATTTCTCGCTAAAGCATAATTATTTTACGATATACATATTTTACGATATACATATGGCATATGGCAGTTCCCTTCAAGAGTTGGAACGTTCCAGTTTCTAATGGCTACACGGTATTAATGTGGTCTCTGTTGCTTTTCGCGCCTCAATTGTTGTTGTTGACGTCTGCGATTTTGTGTATTCCTTGTACGTTGAGCAGCAATTCCTTCACCATCAGCACAAAGACCACTCTCACCAAAAGCAGCACCATCATTACTATTTTCACTTGCGACTGCTTGGTCCACCATGGTTCGCACCAGGAGAAGGACCACTTACTGCTGCAACTTGATTTACCATCAATAATGAAGCCACAAAAGCAGCTAGTAAAGTCCATATAGCTTTCATTTTTGTTAATTTAAGTAATCAAACTAGCGAGTTTCAAAATATAATTGTAAAACCCCATTCACCGATCACTTCTTTTATATGCAAAAATTCTGTTGGAGCAATTCCCAGGAAAAGACGTACAGTTTGCATTTCAACCAGTAAGCTTGCCCTTCTTTGTTTAATTTCTTTGAAAAAACTAGCTAAACAATCAATAATTAAACTAATGTTATAGTCAGCTGTGCTAACTGGAATTAGTATGGTAAGTAAATTAGCAATTCATAACTAAATAAATACCAAAACATAAATAAATAAATAAATACCAAACAAAACAAAGAAATATTTTGAATTAATTTTCGATTTCTACGCAGTTAGGAATTTAAAATTTAAACCTCTTTGATGGGAAGTCAGCAATTAGTGACTATTATATTATATATATTTTGTTCTATTCTAAAAACACAGGCAACGCTTTTACGGTGTATTTCGTTCTTTTTTGGAGATTGTTACCTGCTCGGAACGCAAAAGCGTTGCCCTTTTACCCTGCATAAAATGATGGTGTGTAAGTGCAACCCTGCCACTCCAGCTGATCGTGCAATTTATTTTCGTAGTTTCACAAATTTTTAGCGAAGAAAATTTAAATGATGGCAATAATTGCTAATGAATTGTTGCTAGTATTGACAACGCGTGAGAATCAGCTGATACTCGTATACATTTATATTGTTTTCATGCACTATAAAAGTTGACACTTTTCAAGTTTTTTTTTACTATTTATTTAGGCAAGAACTTTTTCAGAAAAGATAACGCTATAAGAATTTTGCTTGCTCAGAACTAGACCTAAGGTACCAAATAAGTACTATTTCGATTGGAACTATATGTTCTCTAGTTCGAAAATCGACAGCTAGGGTTTTCATATTTACACGGTTAGACATTGATTGGTTTCAATCAGATTTCTGTTGTGATTCCCAGGTTTGTGCGTATTCAACAGAAACTTTTGTTCAGCATTTCATATCTCTTCCTAATAGGGGAGTACTCTAGCCTTCACATGTGTAGGTGTTCTTCTGGGGACACAAGATTATTGTCTGTAGCGGTTCTGAGAGCGGTGTTTTGACAGGTCTGCCAGGACGCGTAGCATTTGAGGCGGCCGGCCAATTGCTTTATAACTGGTAATAAGCGTCCCATTTATCTTTACATCAAATGCTGCCGGCGAGAGGTTTAGGAATTTGATTACGGCTTTGTACTTAAAGTATAACTGTGGTTGCATGCTCGCCAATATATAGAACTCGATCGAACGTCAAACCCAGAATTTTTGTGTGAAGGATAGTCGGTAGCGTAATCCCATCGACGTGGATGTTCAGTACGGTCGCTGTATGTTTTAAATAAAGTCGCATATGATTTGATAGGTAATAATGTCAAGTTTCAGATAGCTCAGCGATGGGTGGGCCGGAAACTGTAGACATTATCGTGCAGTCATCGGCGGATACAATAGTGATTCCTTCTGGTAGCGAAGCCAGTTTCGATATATAGAAGTAAACAGCCCCGGGAATAAGACAGCACCCTGTGGCACACCTTGATTAATACTTCTGGGTTAAGATGTTACGTTTCAGAATTGCACCGATGTTTGCCAAACATACAGATGATTTCCGGTCCAACTTTTGTGACTAGGAGAAGCCAAATACTTATTGCCGCAAATAGTTTAAAATAGTCGGCCTTTCCAATCTCGCACTCAGCGCAGTCCTAACAGTTGTGAGATAAATGTTTATGTGCACGAAGTCACGTCCGTTTCGACAACATAATTAATCAATGCATTGTGACGAAGTACTTGCTTTCCTGCAATAAATAATCGCCGCCTTTACGTATAAATTCGGAATTATAAAGACTTCTTCTAACTGAAAACGAGCATTAACAGTGTCTGCCTAGAAATCAAACGAAGAATAACTTCTGTCAACAACTCCTACTTTGGATTGAGTGGCCAATTGAAAGTTAAACTCCTCTCTTGGCAAATAGCGCTCATCATACCTGTTCTACTTTAAGTCTCCGGAATGCCAGCAGCAAGTAACGAAGGTGGTATATTTATAAGTTCCATGCATATGTGCAGATAGTGCGACGAATAAAAGCCCAAAAACTTCATTGTCTAGGTCATGTTGCGCGAAGGGGCGAAGACAGGCCGGCCACAGAACTAGCTCACCGACAGCGCAACTTAAAAGCAAAGGAAAGAAAATACCTTCTCTTATTTGGGAGAGGGAGGTGGAGAAATATTTGGTTTCCCTTGGGGCTCCCAGTTGGCAACAGTAATCGTTTAACCTTAACACGGATAGATGCTTAAGGGCCCATTACTTATACTTAACATAGACTTGACTTCGCGTAAATTGGCAAGTTAGCCACGATTATACTCCACTTAGCGCATACAATCTGGCATCATAATCAATAAATGTCAATTTGTATGAAAAAATTTCAAATGAAATGGAAACAAACAAAAGGCATCTCAAAAAGTAAACGTCACTTAGAACTTACAGGGAAAAATCAAAATTCAACATTCTTCTAAGCAGGGTTGGGCCTGTAAACTGTTTACATTGTTTACAGAAATTGTTTACATGTAAACAATGTAATGGTTTACAAGCTAATTATTACGTAAACAATTCCTTTTTGTAAAACAATTCATTTTTTGACTTATCTTGTTAACTTAACTTAACATAGACTTGACTTCGCGTAAATTGGCAAGTTAGCCACGATTATACTCCACTTAGCGCATACAATCTGGCATCATAATCATAAATGTCAATTTGTATGAAAAAATTTCAAAATGAAATGGAAACAAACAAAAGGCATCTCAAAAAGTAAACGTCACTTAGAACTTACAGGAAAAATCAAAATTCAACATTCTTCTAAGCAGGTTGGGCCTGTAAACTGTTTACATTGTTTACAGAAATTGTTTACATGTAAACAATGTAATGGTTTACAAGCTAATTATTTACGTAAACAATTCCTTTTTGTAAACAATTCATTTTTTGACTTATCTTGTTTGGTTGATTTTCATTTTTTGGTTTTTTTTAAGAGTCAGAAGCAATCTACTGCTAATTAAGCATATTCACTATTTTTCAAACAGTTTTCCAAGCTTGTAAAAAATGATAAAACAAGTGAGGAAGGCTAAGTTCGGGTGTAACCGAACATTAAATACTCAGTTGAGAGCTGTGGAGACAAAGTAAGGGAAAATCACTATGTTGTAAAAAGAACCTAGGGTAACCCTGGAATGTGTTTGTATGACATGTGAATCAAATGGAAGGTATTAAAGATTATTTTAAGAGGGAGAGGCCCATAGTTCTATAGATGGACGCCATTTAGGGATATCGCCATAAAGATGAACCAGGGGTGACTTAAGAATTTGTTTGTACGATATGAGTATCAAATGAAAGGTGTTAATGAGTACTTTAAAAGGGAGTGGGCCTTAGTTCTATAGGTGGATGCCTTTTCGGAATATCGTTATAAAAGTAGACCAGGGTTGACTCTAGAATTTGTTTGTACGATATGGGTATCAAATGAAAGGTGTTGTAACGAACTTACTTGCAAATCCTCTTATTTGCAATCCTCTGCTAAGTTCGAATCACCAAACTGTTGAAAAAATAACTCCAATATTGAATAATGGAAAAATGGCCTTTATTAAAGTACTTCACAATGACACTTATACTTTGCTACTCGCTGGATTAATAACCAAACTGATTGATAACTCAAACTGAACTATACTATTGGCCGCCAGATCGCGTGCTTAATCAATAACTGATTGATTGCTCAACTCAAACTGAATTACTTCTTACTAGCCTGCCCCGCTTTTATAGTTTACTCTGCATACTTCTAGGCTCTTCGATTTCCAGAAGTTACTAATTAGTTTCGGCTACAAAATCGCCAGCCACAACTACGTGCACAAATTATTGCTCTCTCTTGTGACAACTCAGATAAGATATATGCATGTGTTTGTGCATTGCCGCTCCGCTGCTCGTATACGTACATATGTGTAGACGCAATTATTTATTCGTTTATGTAGATACATAATGATTGAATTATTGATGTGAATGTTTGTAGTTTACAGTCTCTCGCGCATACATAGGCGGATAAGTAAATGCATCTGTGTGTGACATCTTTCGGCTGCCTTATATATGTGTATACATGATATGATTATTGACGTAAATACTGCTTATCGTGGCCTTGGCATCGCCTTAGTGATGGTGTAACTTATTGATGTTAATATCCGTGACAGTGTTAATGAGTATTTTAAAAGGGAGTGGGCCTTAGTTCTATAGGTGGATGCCATTTCGAGATATCGCCATAAAGGTGGGCCAGGGGTGACTCTAGAATTTTTTTGTACGATATGGATATCAAATGAAAGGTGTTAATGAGTATTTAAAAAGGAGTGGGCCTTAGTTCTATATGTGGACGCCTTTTCGAGATATCGCCATAAACGTGGACCAGGGGTGACTCTAGAATGCGTTTGTACGATATGGGTATCAAATTAAAGGTTTTAATGAGGGTTTTAAAAGGGAGTGGCCCTTAGTTGTATATGTGAAGGCGTTTTCGAGATATCTACCAAAATTAGGACCAGGGTGATCCAGAACATCATCTGTCGGGTAATGCTAATTTATTTATATATGTAATACCACGTACAGTATTCCTTCCAAGATTCCAAGGGCTTTTGATTTCGCCCTGCAAAAGTTTTTCATTTTCTTCTACTTAATATGGTAGGTGTCACACCCATTTTACCAAGTTTTTTCTAAAGTTATATTTTGCGTCATAGACCAATACTATTACCATATTTCATCCCTTTTTTCGTATTTGGTATATAATTATGGTATTTTTTTCATTTTTCGTAATTTTTGATATCGAAAAAGTGGGCATGGTCATAGTCGGATTTCGGCCATTTTTTACACCAATACAAAGTGAGTTCAGATAAGTACGTGAACTGAGTTTAGTAAAGATATATCGATTTTTGCTCAAGTTATCGTGTTAACGGCCGAGCGGAAGGAAAGGCAGCCGACTATGTATAAAAACTGGACGTGGCTTCAACCTTTTTCACAGAAAACAGTTATCGTCCTAGGATCTAAGCCTCTACCAAATTTCACAAGAATTGGTAAATTTTTGTTCGACTTATGGCATTAAAAGTATCCTAGACAAATTAAATGAAAAACGGCGGAGCCTCGCCCATTTTGAAATTTTCTTATATTTTTGTATTTTGTTGCAACATATCATTACTGGAGTTGAATGTTGACATAATTTACTTATATAATGTAAAGATATTACCTTTTCTTTTAAAATTTGAATTAAAAAAAATTTTTTTTAAAAAGTGGTCGTGGTCTTTCTCCGATTTTGCTAATTTTTATTAAGCGGACATATAGTAATAAGGGTAACGTTCCTGCCAAATTTCATCATGATATCTTCAACGACTGCCAAATTACAGCTTGCAAAACTTCTAAATTACCTTCTTTTAAAAGTGGGTGGTGCCACGCCCATTGTCCAAAATTTACTAGTTTTCTATTCTGCGTCATAAGTTCAACTCACCTACCAAGTTTCATCGCTTAATCGGTATTTGTTAATGAATTATCGCACTTTTTCGATTTTTCGAAATTTTCGATATCGAAAAAGTGGGCGTGGTTATTGTCCGATATCTTTCATTTTAAATAGCGATCTGAGATGAGTGCCCAGGAACCTACATACAAATTTCATCAAGATACCTCAAAATTTACTCAAGTTATCGTGTTAACGGACAGATGGACGGACGGACCGACGGACATGGCTCAATCGAATTTTTTTTCGATACTGATGATTTTGATATATGGAAGTCTATATCTATCAGGATTCCTTTATACCTGTACAACCAACCGTTATCCAATTACGTATAAACTGAGTATAAACAAGTAAGGAAGGCTAAGTTCGGGTGTAACCGAACATTACATACTCAGTTGAGAGCTGTGGAGACAAAGTAAGGGAAAATCACCATGTTGTAAAAAGAACCTAGGGTAACCCTGGAATGTGTTTGTATGACATGTGTATCAAATGGAAGGTATTAAAGAGTATTTTAAGAGGAAGTGGACCATAGTTCTATAGATGGACGCCATTTAGGGATATCGCCATAAAGGTGGACCAGGCCTGACTCTAGAATTTGTTTGTACGATATGGGTATCAAATGAAATGTGTTAATGATATTTTAAAAGGGAGTGGGCCTAAGTTCTATAGGTGGACGCCTTTTCGAGATATCGCCATAAAGGTGGACCAGGGGTGACTCTAGAATTTATTTTGTACGATATGGATATCAAATGAAAGGTATTAATGAGTATTTTAAAAGGGCAGTGGGCCTAAGTTCTATAGATGGACGCCGTTTCGAGATATCGCCATAAAGGTGGACCAGGGGTGACTCTAGAATTTGTTTTGTACGATATGGGTATCAAATGAAAGGTGTTAATGAGTATTTTAAAAGGGCGTGGGCCTTAGTTCTATAGGTGGACGCCTTTTCGAGATATCGCCATAAAGGTGGACCAGGGGTGACTCTAGAATTTGTTTGTACGATATGGGTATCAAATGAAAGGTGTTAATGAGTATTTTAAAAGGGCGTGGGCCTTAGTTCTATAGGTGGACGCCTTTTCGAATATCGCCATAAAGGTGGACCAGGGGTGACTCTAGAATTTGTTTGTACGATATGGGTATCAAATGAAAGGTGTTAATGAGTATTTTAAAAGGGCGTGGGCCTTAGTTCTATAGGTGGACGCCTTTTCGAGATATCGCCATAAAGGTGGACCAGGGGTGACTCTAGAATTTGTTTGTACGATATGGGTATCAAATGAAAGGTGTTAATGAGTATTTTAAAAGGGAGTGGGCCTTAGTTCTATAGGTGGACGCCTTTTCGGATATCGTTATAAAAGTGGACCAGGGGTGACTCTAGAATTTGTTTGTACGATATGGGTATCAAATGAAAGGTGTTAATGAGTGTTTTAAAACGGAGTGGGCCTTAGTTCTATAGGTGGACGCCTTTTCGGAATATCGTTATAAAAGTGGACCAGGGGTGACTCTAGAATGCGTTTGTACATATGGGTATCAAATGAAAGGTGTTAATGAGTATTTTAAAAGGGCGTGGGCCTTAGTTCTATAGGTGGACGCCTTTTCGAGATATCGCCATAAAGGTGGACCAGGGGTGACTCTAGAATTTGTTTGTACGATATGGGTATCAAATGAAAGGTGTTAATGAGTATTTTAAAAGGGCGTGGGCCTTAGTTCTATAGGTGGACGCCTTTTCGAGATATCGCCATAAAGGTGGACCAGGGGTGACTCTAGAATTTGTTTGTACGATATGGGTATCAAATGAAAGGTGTTAATGAGTATTTTAAAAGGAGTGGGCCTTAGTTCTATAGGTGGACGCCTTTTCGGAATATCGTCATAAAGTGGACCAGGGGTGACTCTAGAATGCGTTTGTACATATGGGTATCAAATGAAAGGTGTTAATGAGTATTTTAAAAGGGCGTGGGCCTTAGTTCTATAGGTGGACGCCTTTTCGAGATATCGCCATAAAACGTGGACCAGGGGTGACTCTAGAATGCGTTTGTACATATGGGTATCAAATGAAAGGTGTTAATGAGTATTTTAAAAGGGCGTGGGCCTTAGTTCTATAGGTGGACGCCTTTTCGAGATATCGCCATAAAGGTGGACCAGGGGTGACTCTAGAATTTGTTTGTACGATATGGGTATCAAATGAAAGGTGTTAATGAGTATTTTAAAAGGGAGTGGGCCTTAGTTCTATAGGTGGACGCCTTTTCGAATATCGTCATAAAAGTGGACCAGGGGTGACTCTAGAATGCGTTTGTACATATGGGTATCAAATGAAAGGTGTTAATGAGTATTTTAAAAGGGCGTGGGCCTTAGTTCTATAGGTGGACGCCTTTTCGAGATATCGCCATAAACGTGGACCAGGGGTGACTCTAGAATTTGTTTGTACTATATGGGTATCAAATGAAAGGTGTTAATGAGTATTTTAAAAGGGCGTGGGCCTTAGTTCTATAGGTGGACGCCTTTTCGAGATATCGCCATAAAGGTGGACCAGGGGTGACTCTAGAATTTGTTTGTACGATATGGGTATCAAATGAAAGGTGTTAATGAGTATTTTAAAAGGAGTGGGCCTTAGTTCTATATGTGGACGCCTTTTCGAGATATCGCCATAAAGGTGGACCAGGGGTGACTCTAGAATTTGTTTGTACGATATGGGTATCAAATGAAAGGTGTTAATGAGTGTTTTAAAAGGGAGTGGGCCTTAGTTCTATAGGTGGACGCCTTTTCGAATATCGTTATAAAAGTGGACCAGGGGTGACTCTAGAATGCGTTTGTATAATATGGGTATCAAATGAAAGGTGTTAATGAGTATTTTAAAAGGGCGTGGGCCTTAGTTCTATAGGTGGACGCCTTTTCGAGATATCGCCATAAAGGTGGACCAGGGGTGACTCTAGAATTTGTTTGTACGATATGGGTATCAAATGAAAGGTGTTAATGAGTATTTTAAAAGGGCGTGGGCCTTAGTTCTATAGGTGGACGCCTTTTCGAGATATCGCCATAAAGGTGGACCAGGGGTGACTCTAGAATTTGTTTGTACGATATGGGTATCAAATGAAAGGTGTTAATGAGTATTTTAAAAGGGAGTGGGCCTTAGTTCTATAGGTGGACGCCTTTTCGAGATATCGCCATAAACGTGGACCAGGGGTGACTCTAGAATTTGTTTGTACGATATGGGTATCAAATGAAAGGTGTTAATGAGTATTTTAAAAGGGCGTGGGCCTTAGTTCTATAGGTGGACGCCTTTTCGAGATATCGCCATAAACGTGGACCAGGGGTGACTCTAGAATGTGTTTGTACGATATGGGTATCAAATTAAAGGTATTAATGAGGGTTTTAAAAGGGAGTGGCCCTTAGTTGTATATGTGAAGGCGTTTTCGAGATATCGACCAAAATGTGGACCAGGGTGATCCAGAACATCATCTGTCGGGTACCGCTAATTTATTTATATATGTAATACCACGAACAGTATTCCTTCCAAGATTCCAAGGGCTTTTGATTTCGCCCTGCAAAACTTTTTCATTTTCTTCTACTTAATATGGTAGGTGTCACACCCATTTTACCAAGTTTTTTTCTAAAGTTATATTTTGCGTCAATAGACCAATACAATTACCATGTTTCATCCCTTTTTTCGTATTTGGTATATAATTATGGCATTTTTTTCATTTTTCGTAATTTTCGATATCGAAAAAGTGGGCGTGGTCATAGTCGGATTTCGGCCATTTTTTACACCAATACAAAGTGAGTTCAGATAAGTACGTCAACTGAGTTTAGTAAAGATATATCGATTTTTGCTCAAGTTATCGTGTTAACGGCCGAGCGGAAGGACAGACGGTCGACTGTGTATAAAAACTGGGCGTGGCTTCAACCGATTTCGCCCTTTTTCACAGAAAACAGTTATCGTCCTAGAATCTAAGCCTCTACCAAATTTCACAAGGATTGGTAAATTTTTGTTCGACTTATGGCATTAAAAGTATCCTAGACAAATTAAATGAAAAAGGGCGGAGCCACGCCCATTTTGAAATTTTCTTTTATTTTTGTATTTTGTTGCACCATATCATTACTGGAGTTGAATGTTGACATAATTTACTTATATACTGTAAAGATATTAACTTTTCTTTTAAAATTTGAATTTAAAAAAAATTTTTTTTAAAAGTGGGCGTGGTCGTTCTCCGATTTTGCTAATTTTTATTAAGCAGGCATATAGTAATAAGTGTAACGTTCCTGCCAAATTTCATCATGATATCTTCAACGACTGCCAAATTACAGCTTGCAAAACTTCTAAATTACCTTCTTTTAAAAGTGGGCGGTGCCACGCCCATTGTCCAAAATTTTACTAGTTTTCTATTCTGCGTCATAAGTTCAACTCACCTACCAAGTTTCATCGCTTTATCCGTATTTGGTAATGAATTATCGCACTTTTTTCGATTTTTCGAAATTTTCGATATCGAAAAAGTGGGCGTGGTTATTGTCCGATATCGTTCATTTTAAATAGCGATCTGAGATGAGTGCCCAGGAACCTACATACCAAATTTCATCAAGATACCTCAAAATTTACTCAAGTTATCGTGTTAACGGACAGACGGACGGACGGACGGACATGGCTCAATCGAATTTTTTTTCGATACTGATGATTTTGATATATGGAAGTCTATATCTATCTCGATTCCTTTATACCTGTACAACCAACCGTTATCCAATCAAAGTTAATATACTCTGTGAGCTCTGCTCAACTGAGTATAAAAATACGCTTTAATATTTAGTACTTTAATATTTTTTATTCATTTTCACTATCCGATTCTTCATTGTTTTGGTCATTTTCATTTCATAATAAATAAATTGTAACTTTTTGGACCTTTCAAATCGACCTGTTTAACTTGACAGTTTACAATATAAGTTGAAATGACATATGCTGGTAAATGTTTACAATTGTTTACATTATTTACAATTGTTTACAATTGTTTACAATGAAAGTGTAAACAATCCAAAAAATGTTGTAAACGCGCAACCCTGCTTCTAAGTCAAGTTAAGTGTTGCTAAGTTTTGAGTAATCAGTAACATGCAATGTTCATTTAACAGAGCTGTAAGTGACAGTTCTGAAGTCAAGTCAAGTCTATGCTAAGTATCAGTAATGGGAGGTTTAAGGCCAATTAATGATATTGAAATATGAATCAGTATCGCTCAAAATCGCGTTCGTTCCGACAACGTATTCAATGATAAACATTCTCAATAATAAACAACACCGATTATAAAGTTTAAAGTAACATTCGTTACGTAAGCTATGGACTGCATGTTGCTATAGTTGTTTTCAACTTCGAGCAGGGCTAATTGATCAAAAATTAATTATATTTTGCTTCTAATATGGTGGTCGGAGTCCCGCCGATCTCTATATCACCACAACAGAATTCTGAACAAGGTCTTATTATTTTATAAATTCACATCTCATCCATGAATGAACGGCTCGATTATCAGGGCAATATATAAAAGGTTATTCTTCATAGATTAGGTTGAACTGGCCGGTCAATAAAGACCTCACATAGACTGAATGTGTCCATAGTTTGACGACAAAACCGAAGAACCACAATCAGGTGGCAGGCCTCGAGGTCTGGCAACTCCGACTGATCTAAAAGACAATAAAAAGCCAGATGTCGAAGAATAAGACGAAGGGTGGACACATGCTAACAAAAAAAAACTCTATAGCTATACTGTAAAAAAGAGCATTTTTGCAGTTTAGACTCTCATGAAATAAAGGCAATCAAGTTTAAAATTTTTCGTTAAAGCATAATTATTTTACGATATACATATGACATTGCTTCAAGAGTTGGAACGTTCAAGTTTCTAATGGCTAGACGGTGTTATTGTGGTCTCTGTTGCTTTTCGCGCCTCAATTGTTGTTGTTGACTTCTACGATTTTGTGTATTCCTAGTGCGTTGAGCAGCAATTCCTTCACCATCAGCACAAATACCACTCTCACCAAAAGCAGCAGCATCATTACTAACTTCACTTGCGACTGCTTGGTCCAACATGGTTCGCACCAGGAGAAGGACCACTTACTGCTGCAACTTGATTTACCATCAATAATGAAGCCACAAGATCAGCTAGCAAAATCCATATAGCTTTCATTTTTGTTAATTTAAGTAATCAAACTTGCGAGTTTCAAAATATAATCGTAAAACCCCACAGAAAACTTATTTAATATGAAAAATTCTGTTGGAGCAATTCCCTGGAAAAGGCGTACAGTTTGCATTTCAACCAGTAAGCTTGCCTTCCTTTGTTTAATTTCTTTGAAAAAACTTGCAAAACAATCATTAATTATACTAATGTTATAGTCAGCTGTGCAAAGTGGAATAATTATGGCAAGTAGATTAGCAATTCATATTAAATAAATACCAAAACATAAATAAATAGATAACAAACAAAATAAAAAATATTTTCAATTAACTTTCGTTTTGTACGCAGTTAAGAATTTAAATTTAAAATCTCTAATGGGAAGTCAGCATTTAGTAACTAATAGCGTTTTCTTTTCTGGCAAAGGTGTTACGCTTTTTGTATGCTGCGCAATTGTTGTAAATATATTGTGTTCTATTCTAAAAAGCAGGCAACGCCTTTACGAGATATTTCGTTCTTTTGTACAAATTCGTACAACAATCGTTACACTTTTACCCTGCATAAAATGACGGCGTGGCAGTGTAAGCCTGCCGAACCAGTTGATCTTACAATTTATTTTCGCAGCTTCACAAAGTTTTAGCGAAGAAAATTGAAATGATGGCAATAATTGCTAATGAATTGTTGCTAATATTGACAACTCGGCAACAAGGTAACAATTTTCAAAAAAGTACGATATATCCAGTTTTTTAGAATAGAACAAAATATATATAATATATTGATGTTGAATGAGGACAAAACGAAGTACCTGCTGTCATCGAGCAAAGAGTCGGCGCATACGCGCCTTGGCAACCACGCTACTGTTGGCAGCCATAATTTCGAAATAGTAAAAGACTTCGTTTATTTGGGAACCAGCATCAACACTAGCAACAACATCAGCACTGAAATCCAGCGAAGAATCAATCTTGCCAATAAATGCTACTTTGGACTAAGTAGGCAATTAAAAGTAAAGTCCTCTCTCGGCGAACGAAAATCATACTCTAACAAGTCACTTATCGTACCCGTCCTGCTGGGGCAGAAGCATGGACCATGACATCAGCAGATGAAGCGGCTTTGGAGTGTTCGAGAGAAAAGTTCTTCGAAAATTTAAGGACCTCTACGCATTGGCGATGGCGAGTACCGAAGAATATTTAATGATGAGCTGTACGAGCTATACGCAGACATCAACATAGTCCAGCGAGCGCTGGCTAGGCCATGTTATGCGAATGAAAGATGATGCTCTGGCTAAGAAGGTATTTCTATCGAAACCCGCCTATGGAAGCAGAGGTAGAGGGCGGCTTCTACTCCGTTGTAAGCCCAGGTGGAAACGATTTAAACTCAAACTCCCTTGGTGTGCCAATTGCGCCGGTTGCGGAGACGACTGGCGCGCCTTGCTTGGACGGCCATCACTGTTTGACTGTTTAGCGTCAATTAGTAGTAAGAGTAAACTCCGACTTCTTTTCCAGGCCGGATTAACAAGTAGTGCAGAATAGGCAGTTTCTGTCTGGGGCCCTCAAAATTGAACAAGACTTCTAAAATTTTTCTTACAAATGATAAGAAATTCTAGAGAGTGAAGAAAAATATATAATCAGAACTGAAAATGTATTTTTATTCAAATAATTGATGACCGCGCATTTGAAAGGCGAGACGACACTCAACGAACTGGACAAGGTTTGTTCCTAAAAGAACTTTCCGACTCATTTGAACAATGTATTAGCGTGCAAAGATGGTGTATCGAAGTGGAAAGAGAGTATATTGAATAATAAATTAAGAGCATCATCCGCGAAATGTAAATACACTGGTTGTTTTTATTTTGATTGTTTCGATTATTTGTGGAACAGAGGTCAGAGGGTGTAGAAGCTTCATCAACTCTATTTTGACTGCGATCGTTCAGTGAGTAAGTCATTGCACAGTGAAAAACAGATTGCAAACTGTGCTTTTATGTACGGATCGTTAGAAGAATTTAGTTTCATATTCCGTGAAAAGTTCAATGATTTCGAGAAAAAAACAAAACAATTATTACCAATGTAGTTAACCAGAAATCTTAAAACGTAACTCGTCTAGTAGAAAAAAAAAAACCACCTAATGACGGAAATGCTCCAGAAATACAATTTTATATTTATCCTCGCGAATGATTGAGGACAAAAAGATTTCCTTCGAAATCGATCGACAATACTTCTCATAGTGAAAGTATATATATTATTATGGAAGTTTCAGAGCGATTTGCATTTCTCATCCAACTGTTCTCTAAAGTGATGAAACAGTTGCAATATGACAACACTGATGGCACAAAAGCTCATAAGTCATTTTATATGATTGAAGGGAATTCATTAGGCTGATGTATTTCCTAACCCCGAAACCGCTCTTCTTTCGGATTTTTTAACATTATGATCCACAAATTGTTCTGGGGTCTGCCGAAACGATCCTTCTCGCAATTAAACAGGATCAAAGCTGCTGAAAGTGCTACAAAAACGCGACACAAGAGCGACTACTTCAAGATATTAGGTATACTGTTGCTTGAGTCAGATTGATTTAACAAAATCGATATTGATGACAAGTAAGGAAGGTTAAGTTTTTCGGGTGTACTGACATTACATAACTCAGTTGAGAGCTATGATGGTGGCAACATAAGGGAAAATAACCATGTAGAATGAACCTCGGGTAACCCTGGAATGTCTTGTGGACATGTGTATATCAAATGAAAGGTATTAAAGAACTATTCTTTAAGAAGAGGGAGTGGTTGGCCATAAGTTACTATAGGTGGAGGAGACGGGCGGGGCCATGTAAGGATAATCGATCGATCGCGCCATAAAGGTGGTCACAGGGTTTGACTCTAAGAAATTTTGTGTGTACAATATGTGTATCCAAATGAAAGGTGTTATGAGTATTTTTAAAAAAGGATTGATCCTTATTTATTTTCCATAGAATGGACGTGACCTGCCGTTTTCGTCGAGATATCGTCAATAAAGGTGGACCAGGGGGGACCCTAGAATTTGTTTGTAAGCATAATGGGTATCAAATAAAAGGGTTAATGAACATTTTAAAAAAAGGGAGTTGGGAGTGGTCCTAGTTTATATAGGTGTAAAGGATTGAAGACGCCTTTTTTTCGAGATTAATCGCCATAAGGGTGGGACCAGGGGTGACTCTAGAATGGTAGGTTTTTACAATATGGGAATCTCACACGAAAGGCGTTAAAGAGTATTTTATGAGCGAAGTGGGCCATAGTTCTATAGGTGGATGCACATTTAGGGGTATAGCCATAAAGGTGGATCAGGGTTGACTCTAGAATGCGTTTGTATACGATATGGGTTTCAAATGAAAGGTGTTAATGAGTATTTTAAAAGGAAGTATCCTAGTTCCATAGGTGGAAGGTGGGGACGCCATTTCGAGATATCGCCACAAAGGTGGACCAGTGTTGACCCTAGAATTTGTTTGTACAATATGGGTATCAAAAAAAAGTGTTAATGAGTATTTTAAAGGAGTAATCCTTAGTTCCATAGGTGGACGCTCCGTTTCGAGATATCGCCATAAGGTGGACCAGGGGTGACCCTAGAATTTGTTTTGTACAATATGGGCATCAAACGAAAGGTGTTAATGAGTATTTTAAAGGGAGTGGGCTTTAGTTATATAGGTGGACGCCGTTTCGAAATATCGCCCTAAGGTGGACCAGGGGTGACTCTAGAATATGTTTGTACGATATGGGTATCAAATTAAAGGTATTAATAAGGTTTTAAAAAGGGAGTGGTGGTTGTTGTATAGGTGGTCGCCTTTCGAGATATCGCCATAAAGGTGGGCCAGGGGTGACTATAGAACACGTTTGCACGATATGGGTATCAAATGAAAGGTGCTAATGAGTATTTTAAAAGGGAGTAATCCTTAGTTTTCCATAGGTGGACGCGGTTTCGATATATCGCCATAAAGGTGGACCAGGGGTACCCTAGAATTTGTTTGTACAATATGGGTATCAAAAGAAAGGTGTTTATGAGTATTTTAAAAGGGAGTAATCCTTAGTTCCATATGTGGACGCCGTTTCGAAATATCGCCATAAAGGTGGAGCAGGGGTGACCTAGAATTTGTTTGTACAATATGGGTATCAAGTAAAGGTGTTAATGAGTATTTTAAAAGGGAGTGGGCCTTCGTTCTATAGGTGTTCGCCTTTTCGAGATATCGCCATAAAGGTGGACCAGGGGTGACTTTAGAATATGTTTTTACGATATGGGTATCAAATGAAAGGTGTTATGAGTATTTTAAAAGGGCGTGGGGCTTAGTTTCTATAGGTGGACGCCTTTTCGAGATATCGCCATAAAGGTGGACCAGGGGTGACTCTAGAATGAGTTTGTACGATATGGGTATCAAATTAAAGGTATTAATGAGAGTTTTAAAAGGGAGTGGTGTGAAGGCGTTTTCCAGATATCGACCAAAATGTGGACCAGGTGACCCAGAACATCATCTGTTGGATACAGCTAATTTATTTATATATGTAATACCTGCCAGATTTTAAGGGTTTTTTATTTCGCCCTGTAGAACTTTTTCATTTTCTTCTACTTAATATGGTAGGTGTCACAACCATTTTATAAAGTTTTTTCTAAAGTTATATTTCGCGTCAATAAAACAATCCAATTACCTTACCATGTTTCATGCCTTTTTTCGTATTTGGTATAGAATTTTGGCATTTTTTCATTTTTCGTAATTTTCGATATCGAAAAAGTGGGCGTGGTCATAGTCGGATTTCGTTCATTTTTCATACCAAGATAAAGTGAGTTCAAGTAAGCACGTGAACTAAGTTCATTAAAGATATGTCGATTTTTGCCCAAGTTATCGTGTTAACGGCCATGCGGAAGGACAGACGGACGCCTGTGTATAAAAACTGGGCGTGGCATCAACCGATTTCGCCCATTTTCACAGAAAACAGTTAATGTCATAAAATCTATGCCCCTACCAAATTTCAAAAGGATTGGTTAATTTTTGTTCGACTTATGGCGTTAAAAGTATCCTAGACAATTAAATGAAAAGGGCGGAGCCACGCCCATTTTGAAATTTTCTTTTATTTTTGTATTTTGTTGCACCATATCATTACTGGAGTTGAATGTTGACATAATTTACTTATATACTGAAAAGATATTAAATTTTTTGTTAAAATTTTACTTTAAAAAAATTTTTTTTTAAAAGTGGGCGTGGTCCTTCTCCGATTTTGCTAATTTTTATTAGGCGTACATATAGTAATAGAGTAACGTTCCTGCCAAATTTCATCAAGATATCTTCAACGACTGCCAAATTACAGCTTGCAAAACTTTTAATTACCTTCTTTTAAAAGTGGGCGGTGCCACGCCCATTGTCCAAAATTTTACTAATTTTCTATTCTGCGTCATAAGTTCAACTCATCTACCAAGTTTCGTCGCTTTAGCTGTCTTTTGTAATGAATTATCGCACTTTTTCGTTTTTCGAAATTTTCGATATCGAAAAAGTGGGCGTGGTTATAATCCGATATCGTTCATTTTAAATAGCGATCTGAGATGTGTACTCAGGAACCTGACATACCAAATTTCATCAAGATACCTCAAATTTACTCAAGTTATCGTGTTAACGGACGGACGGACGGACGGACGGACGGACATGTCTCAATCAAATTTTTTTTCGATCCTGATTATTTTGATATATAGAAGTCTATATCTATCTCGATTCCTTTATATATGTACAACCAACCGTTATCCAATCAAACTTAATATACTCTGTGAGCTCTGCTCAACTGAGTATATAACGGGGGTATATGTAGTTGAAACAAAAAAATATTCAATTCAACTAGGTAAACTAAGAATAAAGGTATGAAAGAAACAAAAAAAATAATATAAATGGGAAAATGATTCCGAATCCAAGAAACAGAAAAAAACCAAAGGTACTACTCTAACCCTTCTATGAACCCAAAATAATTAAAATATTAAATTGAATAAAAATAAAAAAGTTTTTTTATCCAGGAACTCTGTTAGTGGTTGTATTTGTAGTGGGTTACCCAACCCCAAAAATCTGAAAAGAACAACTTCGGAAACAAATGTTTGGAAACAATTCAAATAAGAAAATAATCACTAAAAAAAATTGTTAGTAACCTCGAAACTTCAAAAATATTGAATTTGAAGTAAAAAGTTATCAACTGAAATTGAATGTATTAATATTGGTGTCTGTGGTTGCTGCCTTGCCGAAGGTTCGATGAAGGTGATTACGTCCGTAACTGAGTACCTTAAGGTCTGGTCCGTCGTGCTGTCCGTGGAAGTGTGGCACTTCACGTTCAAGAACTTATTCCTAAGTGTGGATACCACACCTTCTACTCCTAAATATCGTGGCGACGACTGTAAACCTCACTTAACGGGCACGGTGGACTCCTGTTAAGGTAGCTTGACACGCTCGCCACGATCTCCTACCTAAGTCCGTCACTAGCTAAGTGTCATACCAGGTGCCACTTGGTCCAGTTGTAGAAACTAGAAGAAGGAACCCTGGCATGCCCACTCAGCTACTCCCTATGCTTTGTCATGATGACGCAAGTCGACCAGACGAGCACAGTCAACGTTGTCCATCATGACGGTCCCTGTCCTGTCAAAAGACGGAAATAGAGATTGGGATTGCAAGAATAGAAGGAGTTAAAAAAATCTGAGGAAAAAAAGGCAAGAAAAAGATCAAGAATTTAAAAATGACAACTACGGAGTAATTAATATAAATAAAAATGGGAAATTTTAAAAAAAGAGATAATTAATTAACGTGGAAGTGAAAAATTGATCAAGCTATTCCGGTTGAGAATACAAAGGCTAGGTTAGGTTAGGTTGGGGTGGCGGCCCGAGGGCACACTTAGGCCAGTAGTAATAGGCCCGTTGT
>JARSSU010029529.1:0-11473 GCA_029619165.1 Eurosta solidaginis
TTTAGTGGATTAAAAGAAATCAGCTAGTAACTGGTTTCAAAATCATGCAATGGTAGCCTATCAACGACCTGTACCTGTTAAATTGTTAAATTGAAATGGAAATAATTCTAAGTAAATAAATTATTATTCAAAGTATATAATCAAAATGTAAAATATTTATTACATTTTCACAACAGATTTCAAAGACTCATAAAATTTTTCAGATATTATAAATTGCTGAAAATAGTGACCTTCTAAATAACTACTTTGTGTTAATTGGGAAAAAATATCAAATCTAAATCAAACGCAATTACGTTAACTACAAAGTCGTTGAATAGTCGTGCAGAGAAATCCACCACTCCGCTCTCACCACGAAATTCATTTGTGCTTGGGTTGTTTTGACATTCGAATATCAGCTGTCAAATGCCAAATTTAAAGGTAAACGAAAAGTTTGAAGCTGCGGTCGTGGAAATTTGTGCAAATCGTTAACTAAAGTGAATATTTTGTTAAGGTAATAGAAAATAATGTACAAAAAAGATACAAGTGGAATAAATCCGCGTAGGTTGATAAAAAAAACAAAAAGAAGTGTATTTAAATCGACTGCGAAATATTAGTGATAATGTGCAAGAATCAGTGACAGCTTCTGTTGCATTAAGCGCTCCGGAGGTCGTGTCTAACCTCAATGTGCAACACCATGAGCAGAAAAAAACATTTAGAGAAAAAATAAAAGAATGGTACTTCGATAGCACAATTTCCCGAAAATCTTTTGAAGCACTTCTTCTAATTTTAAATGAAGAAAATTTAGATATCCCTTTCAGCGCTTCTGCATTTGAAGATGCTACTCGAAAAGCCGTCATTAGAAACGTCCATCCTGGTTTTTTACGCTCACTTCGGGCTTGAACAGCAATTTAATAAGGCTTTAGATATTATTTCTCAGTGCGATGAGCTAATTATTGATATAAATGTTGATGGTCTTCCACTTTACCGAAGCTCAAGAACGCAATTATGGCCAGTTTTAGTGAAAATCGTAAACATAGATAACTTTTCAGTTTTCCCTGTTGGCGTTTATCTGGGGAAAACTAAACCAGGATGTGTTGAAATTTATTTGAGTGAAGCAATAAGCGAACTAAAAAACCTGGCCGAAAATGGTTTGTTTATTCGAAATAAGCTGATTAAAATAAAAGTAAGGACAATAGTCTGCGATGCGCCAGCGCGAGCATTTGTTTGTGGTATACCACGTCACACTGCTGCACATGGCTGTTCCAACTGTATCCAAGTTGCAGGAAAAATAGGTGGTGTATTAACGTACTCAAATCAATGTGAGGAGCTTGTTACTGGCACAGATTTCGAGTGCAGGAGATATCGTAACCATCACAAACCATGTTTTCAAATACGTAAAACTCCTTTCGAGCATTTAAATATTGATATGATTCAACAAGTACCACTGGACCCCATGCATCTGTTAGATTTGGGGGTGATGAGGAAGATCTTATTGAGATTAGATGGTAGCAAAACTGAACCTGCTTTCAAACTAAGTACTGCCCGTAAAGATGACATTTCAAAACATCTACAGTCCCTTACTTCATATATTCCAAAAGAGTTTGTCCGAAAGCCACGGGCATTTCATGAGCTTATTCATTGGAAAGCCACTGAGTTCAGACAATTTCTTTTGTATTCTGGAATTTTGGTTTTAAAAGAAAAAGTTGGGCATGACTTTTACCATACATTTCTTTTACTACATACTGCTTGTCGCCTGATTTCCTGTCCGAAAACATGTAGGTCCAACGTATCAGAAGCTCACTCTTTCCTGCAACTTTTTGTTCAAAAGTTTCCAGTAATTTTTGGAAAAAACAGTGTATCATACAACGTTCACGGGTTGCTTCATTTGAGTGAAAGTGTCAAACAGTTTGGGCCATTATATAGCTTTTCAGGGTATGACTTTGAAAACTATTTGCAAAAGTTAAAAAAATACGTTAAGAAGCCCACTCATGTTCTGCAGCAGATTTCCAAAATGAAGTCATATACCAGCCAGAAAAAATACCTGAACTAAAAGAAATAAAGGGAGAAATAAAAAGTTTTCATTCGCGGTGCTATCTAAGTACAAATATGTCAGATAGCTTTTGTTGCCTTAAAAATAATGTACCTGCAAAAATAGTAGGGTTCGAAAAAGATACAGATCTTAAAATTTTGGTAAGAAAACTTATAAACGTGAGAAGCTTTTTTACGAACCCAGTCGATTCTTTCTTGAGTTTGGGTATTTGCCTTGCTGATTATGAAACTTTGCAACCAATATATAAGTTTAGCATAGATCAAGTTGAACATAAATTTGTATGTTTGCCTTATAACAATGGATTTCTTTTAGTGCCGTTATTGAGTAAGAAAATGAAAGTAGCTCGATTTAGTACGACAGTGGGTGAAAGTCTGCCATCGAAAGGTACGTATATTTAATGTAAATTTGATCTTAAATTTCAAATTAATCGTTTGCTATTGTCAGAGTCAAATCCATGCAATAACTGTATAAATCTGCGAAAATATGTAAAAGATCTAAAAGGTAAATTGTCATAAAACCTGGTGCCGTTTTTATAAGCATATACCATGGTGGTCAGATAAAAATCAACAATTATCGCCTAATCTGTGCTCATAAAAGTGATAGTTAAATACTTTAGACAAACCTCACAGAAATTAAACTTTACATACTACAATTTTTTTCTCAAACTTGTTTCCGGTTTTCTCGTAAATATATAAAACATTTCTTGAATGCGTTGCGACAGGGAAAGTTAAATATAGTTAAAAATGAAAGTATAATATTTGTCTGACTATCACTCCGTGAATATTTATTTTAATTTCCACTATTTATTTTACTCTATTTAACCCTTTTATAAATAAAGGCGAGCATGAAGAAGGGGGTATGTCCCACATTGAGTGATTTTGTATCGTTTTACATTGGTGGATAGCTTTTATGCAATTAACGATTCCTGACCCGTAAAATAGTTGTTTTCATTAAAAATTTTAGAAAATATCTACTCAAATTGCGACATACCCCCTTCTTCCATGCACGTCTTCAAATTATTTAGTTTGACTTCATTTCCTCAAATTAAATTTATTTTGTTTTATTGTGTCGTTTTTTAAATGCTTAGTAATTGTGGAAAATCAGAACAAAATAATTATGGAAACGTGTTCAGCTCACAACGTCTTATTAAAACAACTTATACACCAAGACAAAATATCAGATGATTTGTTGAAGACTTCCCCACTAATGTCATTGGAGGAGGTTGAAAAAGTGGAAAATGAGATATGCAGAGAAAATAGACTCACTTATGTAAGAAGATACATATATAGTAATCATAGATAAGCAGGCTGCATTAAAAATGAAGTTCCACTAAATCAAGTTTTAATGGCTAGTTAAGTCCATTTCCATTACTACTCAGGACTTTAATTTGAATGGAAATTTGCAACAGTAACCATTAAAGTTTTGATTTAGTGGAATTTTACCATTAAAACTTGAAACTGCTCATCTATGGTAATAATGACGTATATTTTGAAATTGCAATAATTAACTTTTTTACTTTGTTTATTTAATAGATCAAAGCACTAAAAACTTTAATGAGAGGAAAACTGACGAAAACATTGGATAACGTTATATCAACAAACGTTATTCTGTCCATAAATATTGACGGAGTACACGGAAAAAAGGGGCTCAAAGAATATCGACGGTTCTTTGACATTTTGTTAGGTAGGTATGCGTATACATACATCAAACCTGTTAAACAATATGAGTGTCTAGCGTATTTTCCATGGAGTGAAACTGAAACCAGAACCGTAATCTTAGATATTTGAACCTTTTTTTAATCGAAACAGGGACCAGTTCGTGTTCTAGGAAGTGATAAAATGTAAAAAATATTCATACAAAATGAACGAAAACAAGTTCAAATACATGCAAATTTTTTATCACTTCATAGAACGAAGATTTCCCCAGGAACGTTGTTTTAAATCGATTTCACTCATGCCCCCTTTAAGCAACTATTTGAAAAAAACTCATATAAGGTGGCTCTCAGCTTAATTGATAAAATGCCCTAATGCTCCTGACTTTGAAAAACCTTTGACATTTTTTAATGTGGCTTCTGTTAGGAAATTTGCAATATTTTAAATGAAAATGATCAATAAAGTTGTGAGCCACTGCATACGAGTTTTTTGTTAATTCCACGGATATGTACATTTATCTTATTTTCTTTCTTTTCATGTGACATAAACAGAAGCAATTGATGGTCCTGATCCTATGAATGTGCTCCGTAACGCATTAGCTGTCATTAAAAAAGATATTTCCATAAAGGAAGTATTCAGCGAACAGCTGCTCAGAAAAACCTGCCAACAACTGCCAACTAGTATTTTTTCTTTATTTGTTCTAAAAAGAGGCTAAGCAGATCAATTTTTTTGCTGAAATATTATTATTAATATTATAACCCCAGGTATTAATATAGGTTCTAAGTTGAAAATGAATTGCATTTATTTAACTAAACTTAGTATGATCAAAATGTATTCCCTGATATCTTTTGCTTTGACAAATACTATGTCGACTTATGTACCTAAAGGAAAAACAAGTAAGGAAGGTTAAGTTCGGGTGTAACCGAACATTACATACTCAGTTGAGAGCTATGGTGGCAACATAAGGGAAAATAACCATGTAGGAAAATGAACCGAGGGTAACCCTGGAATGTGTTTGTATGACATGTGTATCAAATGAAAGGCATTAAAGATTATTTTATGAGGGAGTGGGCCACAGTTCTATAGGTGGACGCCATTTAGGGATATAGCCATAAAGGTGGATCAGGGTTGACTCTAGAATGCGTTTGTACGTTATGGGTATCAAATGAAAGGTGCTAATGAGTATTTTAAAAGGGAGTAATCCTTAGTTCCATAGGTGGACGCCGTTTCGAGATATCGCCACAAAGGTGGACCAGGGGTGACCCTAGAATTTGTTTGTACAATATGGGCATCAAACGAATGGTGTTAATGAGTATTTTAAAAGGGAGTGGGCCTTAGTTCTATAGGTGGATGCCGTTTCGAAATATCGCCATAAAGGTGGACCAGTGGTGACTCTAGAATGTGTTTGTACGATATGGGTATCAAATTAAAGGTATTAATGAGGGTTTTGAAAGGGAGTGGTGGTTGTTGTGTAGGTGGTCGCCTTTTCGAGATATCGCCATAAAGGTGGGCCAGGGGTGACTCTAGAATGCGTTGTACGATATGGGTATCAAATGAAAGGTGTTAATGAGTATTTTAAAAGGGAGTAATCCTTAGTTCCATAGGTGGACGCCGTTTCGAGATATAGCTGTAAAGGTGGGCCAGGGGTGACCCTAGAATTTGTTTGTACAATATGGGCATCAAACGAAAGGTGTTAATGAGAGTTTTAAAAGGGAGTGGTGGTTGTTGTATAGGTGGTGGTATTTTCGAGATATCGCCATAAAGGTAGACCAGGGGTGACCCTAGAATTTGTTTGTACAATATGGGTATCAAACGAAAGGTGTTAATGAGTATTTTAAAAGGGAGTGGGCCTTAGTTCTATAGGTGGACGCCGTTTCGAAATATCGCCATAAAGGTGGACCAGTGGTGACTCTAGAATGTGTTTTGTACGATATGGATATCAAATTAAAGGTATTAATGAGGTTTTGAAAGGGAGTGGTGGTTGTTGTACAGGCGGACGCCGTTTCGAGATATCGCCATAAAGGTGGACCAGGCGTGACCCTAGAATTTGTTTGTACAATATGGGCATCAAACGAAAGGTGTTAATGAGTATTTTAAAAGGGAAGTGGGCCTTAGTTCTATAGGTGGACGCCGTTTCGAAATATCGCCATAAAGGTGGGCCAGGGGTGACTCTAGAATTCGTTTGTGCAATATGGGTATCAAACGAAAGGAGTTAATGAGTATTTTAAAAAGGAGTGCGCCTTAGTTCTATAGGTGGACGCCTTTTTGAGGTATCGTAATAAAGGTGGACCAGGGGGACTCTAGACTTTGTTTGTACGATATGGGTATCAAATGAAAAGTGTTAATGAGTATTTTAAAAGAGCGTGGGGCTTAGTTCTATAGGTGGACGCCGTTTCGAAATATCGCCATAAAGGTGGACCAGGGGTGACTCTAGAATGAGTTTGTACGATATAGGTATCAAATTAAAGGTATTAATGAGAGTTTTAAAAGGGAGTGGTGTGAAGGCGTTTTCCAGATATCGACCAAAATGTAGACCAGGGTGACCCAGAACATCATCTGTTGGATACCGCTAATTTATTTATATATGTAATACCTGCCAAGATTTTAAGGGTTTTTTATTTCGCCCTGCAGAACTTTTTCATTTTCTTCTACTTAATATGGTAGGTGTCACAACCATTTTATAAAGTTTTTTCTTAAGTTATAATTCGCGTCAATAAAACAATCCAATTACCTTACCATGTTTCATCCCTTTTTTCGTATTTGGTATAGAATTATGGCATTTTTTTCTTTTTTCGTAATTTTCGATATCGAAAAAGTGGGCGTGGTCATAGTCGGATTTCGTTCATTTTTCATCAAGTAAGCACGTGAACTAAGTTCATTAAAGATATGTCAATTTTTGCTCAAGTTATCGTGTTAACGGCCATGCGGAAGGACAGACGGACGACTGTGTATAAAAACTGGGCATGGCATAAACCGATTTCGCCCATTTTCACAGAAAACAGTTATCGTCATAAAATCTATGCCCCTACCAGATTTCAAAAGGATTGGTTAATTTTTGTTCGACTTATGGCCGTTAAAAGTATCCTAGACAAATTAAATGAAAAAGGGCGGAGCCACACCCATTTTGAAATTTTCTTTTATTTTTGTATTTTGTTGCACCATATCATTACTGGAGTTGAATGTTGACATAATTTACTTATATACTGTAAAGATAATAAATTTTTTGTAAAAATTTTACTTTAAAAAAAATTTTTTTTTAAAAGTGGGCGTGATCCTTCTCCGATTTTGCTAATTTTTATTAAGCGTACATATAGTAATAGGAGTAACGTTCCTGCCAAATTTCATCATGATATCTTCAACGACTGCCAAATTACAGCTTGCAAAACTTTTAAATTACCTTCTTTCAAAAGTGGGCGGTGCCACGCCCATTGTCCAAAATTTTACTAATTTTCTATTCTGCGTGATAAGATCAACTCATCTACCAAGTTTCGTCGCTTTAACTGTCTTTTGTAATGAATTATCGCACTTTTTCGGTTTTTCGAAATTTTCGATATCGAAAAAGTGGGCGTGGTTATAGTCCGATATCGTTCATTTTAAATAGCGATCTGAGATGAGTGCTCAGGAACCTACGTACCAAATTTCATCAAGATACCTCAAAATTTACTCAAGTTATCGTGTTAACGGACGGACGGACGACGGACGGACGGACGGACATGGCTCAATCAAATTTTTTTTCGATCCTGATTATTTTGATATATGGAAGTCTATATCTATCTCGATTCCTTTATATATGTACAACCAACCGTTATCCAATCAAACTTAATATACTCTGTGAGCTCTGCTCAACTGAGTATAATTAAATAATATATGTAAAATAGAATGTAAGCTTGTTAGTACTTCTTTATTTGTAGCTTGTGGCAAGAAGAAGCACATTTTGAAACTACGAACAAAGAAGGTCTATTCACGGTTCGTCAAAAACACGAAATTAAGAAACACATTTTTTCTTTAATGCTGCAGTCTGGGATGCCAGGATCTCGGACCAGTTTAATTTAAAATCGCAACCATCCCCCTCCAGTCAAAACATCAAAAACAGCCAAAATGTGAAAAGGTCAGTGTACATGATAAGAGAACCCGGCAAACTTAAGCACATGTCCCCCATCCACTAGCTCCCTTAACAAGGAGTCATTGGATGCCGGATGTGTGCTAAAGTTTGCCGGATTTTGACGTTTTGGATGGAGGGGAGAATGATTGTGATTTTAAATTCAACTGGTCGGAGATCCAGCATCCAAGACTACCACATTTATCGTGTTTCTTGCAAACTGAATTATGTAACAATTTAAGTTACTCCACATTTACTTTGGACTTTAAATAATTGAAATGGAAAATTTTTTTGATTTATGTACCTTAAGGCCCACTTGCTCAACTGCAAGTTAAATTTTCAAATTTAAAAATTTGTCAAAAATGTATGAGTTTAACCCCTCATTTGACATAACTCTAGAGTTAAAAATTTAAATATACATCGAGCAAGTGGACCTAAGGCAATCAATGTTATAACATACTAATATGATTTTGAAATTTTATTTTAAATAATTCTATACGAACTTATCTACCAAATGGAAAATTGAATTAATAAAATTAAAGTTTCAATTTACTCAAATAATATAAGCATATCTCCCAAAGGGAAATTGAATTGAATTTATTTAATAAAGTGTATTTTAAAGACTGAAAACTAGTATTTTGTAACGTGTACTAAACCAAATTTAAATGAGCAACACGTAAGTATTTAGTTTCCAGTGAAAGGAAGCTAGCTTTAAACCGTCTATTTAATTTCCAGATACTAATAAGGTGATAAGAAGTTAAGTACCAGCTAGTTTTTTTATAATCATTATTATTTGGGTAAAAAACCACAGTTTTAAGTAAGCAACATGTAAGTATTTAGTTTCTAGTAAAAGGAAGCTAGCGTTAAACCGGTCAAAGGTAGACCTGACTATCAGGTGGGTAAGGGTAGTTTGATAATATCTAGTCTACAGGTCATGCAGAGGTAGTGATAACTGACCCGTTTTTGGGCATCGCCTCGTAAAAAATCTATTAGAATATACAAAAAGTAGTCAGCACTAGGCTCTACCGACACCAATTAAAAGTGACTTATATAGTAGCTTCATTTCCTGAAGGGTAATAGTGCTGATGTTGTTGCTAATGTGATGGTGGTTCCCAAATAAACGAAGTCTTTTACTATTTCGAATTATGGCTGCCAACAGTAGCGTGGTTGCCAATGCTCATATGCGCTGACGTCTTTGCTCGATGACAGCAGGTACTGATCGTTTTGTCCTCATTCACCATCAACCCATCTTTACCGCTCTTTTTCCACAAGCTTGGAGTAGCAGAACTAACAGCGCGGGTGGTTTAGGCCGATGATCTCAATGTCATCAGCATATGCCAGTACTTTCAACGCTTTTATAGTATATTGTTCCAGTGCGGTTAAGTTCTGCAGCTAGTATATTTTCTCCAGCATACAAATTAAAGAAATCGCACGATATAGGGGTTTCACCCTGTCTGAAAACCTCGTTTAGTTTTCGACGCTTCGGAGAGGTTCCTTCCTCAATTCCGACTGAGCTGATGTGTTGCTCAACGTCATTTTGCACAGCGTATAAGTTTTGCTGGGAAACCAATTCAGACATAGCGGCATATAGGCAGCTCCTTTTCGGGCTGTCGAAGGCGGCTTTAAAGTCCGACGAAGAGGTGATTTGTTGTCGATTCTCTTTTCACGAGGTTTTTTCCGAAATTTGGCGGCATTGTGAAATCTGGTCGCTGGTAGAATTTACCAGGTCTGAAGCCGCACTGATAAGGTCCAATCAGCCGGTTCACGGTGGCTTTCAAATCTTTCGCACAATATAAACTTGAAAGGACCTTATATGCGTATTAAGAAGGCTGATTCCACGGATAGTTGGTGCATTTTGCAATATCCCCCTTCTTGTGGACTGGGCAAAGACACTTAGTTTCCAACCGTCGGGCATGCTTTGCGTACGCCCATATTTTGCAGAAGCTGCTGCATGCCTTACCAACTCAACCTCCCGTCGCCGTCCGAACTTGAATAGCTCCGCAGCAATCCATCAGCGCCCGACGGCCTTGTTTGTTTGTTTTTTCATCTGGTATTGCCTATTCTAACTTCCGGTCCCCCCCATCATCGGGCGGGGGACATATATTACCATTCATCGATTGGGGATCGGGTTCTTCAATATTCTGCGCGGTGAATTGCTGCTCCATTTAGGAAGAGCAGAGAAGTGTTTCCTCCATAATCTAAGCACTCTCTTGGACATCAGTTTACAAGGTCCCGTTTTCATTCCTACTACAGGAGTTTGCCGCCGTCTTAAAACCTTCCATCTGTCGCCGTATTTTTTGGTAGAATTTTTCGGGCGTTATTCCTGGTGGCTAGCAGCTCAAGCTCTCGCAATCAGCCTTTCTGCTTTCTGCTTTTTCTTCCTGCAAAAGGGCGTCTCGCTTTCCCTTTTCACTCACGATAGCGTTCACACCTCCTCTTGTCGCGCTCGCTTTTACGTAGCCCTGTGGCAGCGTCTTTTCCTTTCGGTTGGCAAACGCGGCATTCTTCATCATACCAGTTTGTTTTTTTCGTGTCCCGCCGGTAACCTCATTTTTTCTCGCGGTCAGTATGAGTGCTTTGGAGATATGCTCCCAACTGCTCCTGTATTCCTTCAGGATGAGTTGTGCCCTCAAGAAAGGTGTTAGAGTCGAGTTCTGCGAGATCATTGTCAGTCCTGTGTTTATTGAAGCTTTTCGACGTCTAGCTTTCCTTGTTTTTTTGTTCCTTGTTTTAGGCCGCGTTGAGGCGGGTGCGTATTTTGGCTGCAGGAGATAGGTCCGAATCGATGTAGGTCCTCGATCGTTCGCACATCTAAAACCTGGAGGCTGCGTCTGCCGTCTATACAACGTGATCGATCTGAGTGCGAGTATTTCGATCAGAGCAGCATGTAAGCTTATAATTAATAGAAAAAGTTTTTTGTAAATTCGAACAATTCGTACTTCATTTTCGTGCGCAGCGCGCATCTTTGGGAACATTACCTAAGTGTTCAAATGCGAATTTCAAAGACTTAACCTTTATGCACAAGCGCGCCGTCCTTGGGAAGAATTATCTAAGTGTTCCACTGTAAACTTCAAATTTTATGTATCCCCGCTAAATTCAAAGCAGAAATGTTTCACTCCACATGCAAATATGGTTTCCCATTGTTGCCACTTACCTACCAAAATCCTAAACATTGTTTCCAAAATAATTTGTAGCGTAAACAAAAATCTTAAATAGAATTAATTTTTGGCCGGCCCATTTTTGTGGCAATTTTCACTTACTGTAAATTCTAATTCTTTATTTAACATATTCTTTGTTTTCTGTTTTAGTTATTTTCAAAAACATGAAATCACAAATAATGAGTTCACGTTTGTTGGAAACTAACTAATTTATTTATAACAATAATGGCAAATTTGCCCGCGAAAATTGTTTTGCAATTTGCAGATTTAAATCCTTATTTTAAATAAAGTTACGTCTTAGACTGAACAAAAAAAAAAAAGTACAGAAATATAGCATTACTTTTTTATATTGCCTTTTTATGCTAATTACGAAACAAAAAACGTCCCAAAAACGTTTCTATTTTAGGTAAAGCGGCAAACGGCTTCATAGCGCCGTATTGCATAGGAATATATTAACACTATCTCTATATTAATCCACTAACAAATTTTCCATCAATCAATTGACCGCTGTTTCGCATCCTAGCATACGTAAAAT
>JARSSU010029531.1:0-32213 GCA_029619165.1 Eurosta solidaginis
CAGGTAATCCGCAACAACACCTTGTTATACAGAGAACACGAAGAAATGGGTGATAACGTGTCAGAGCTTTTCGCGCCGCTGACTGACCATTGTTTTATTTTCATGTCTTATAATAGCTTGTTATGATGGACTAAGTCTGAAGGTCTCGAGAACTCAAATACCAAAGCTCCCATACATCTGTCTCGTATTTCTTTGTCCAACAATATTTTTTACATAACTAACTAAAATTTTTTTCACGCACCGGCGTGAATTCCTTATCATAAAGATAATGTGACTTGTTAAATTTCTTGTTGTAATAAAGCTGACGTGTTTTCTTCTTTTTCAAGTATAAGGATAATTACATAAATAAATTCCATCTTGGATACTTACATTGCTATTCAGTTTCGTCAGCATAACAACGTAGGTGCCAGACAACGGACAAATACAACGCGTAATGTTAGCCATCAAATGCTTTGTGATGCATAAATCTGAGCGCCAAGTCGACTCAAAAGATGCCTTGTAGTCATGACTGCAAATATTGAAAATGTGTTTATAAATTTTAGTCACACGTGTATGAAGGAAATTGGGTAAAAAATAAAATAATTGAAGATAATAAATGTTGATTTAAATAAATAAGTAAACAAATAGTAAATGAATTTTATCATAGATGCCCCCACGCAATTGAGATGATTAACAGTACTATACAAAGATAATAAACAACTACAAGTGATAGTCAACAGCTATAGCAGGTGTGGGCAAAATATTAGGGCAACTCACTAAATTTTCGGTAGTACAAGGGACACAGTCTACTTAACAGAGCAACCAAACCTTATTCACTCAATTTTGCAAAAATGCTTCTCAAGTTTATAAGTCGTGTAAACCAACAAACTTGTAGAAAAAACTGTCCAATTTTCAAGTTTTCCACTGCTTTAAGCCACCTTCGACTTTACGTGAGTTGCCCTAGTATTTTTTTATATTGATAATTTGTAATTGTTTAAACATCTATGCTTAAGGCTTAGGTTATGGTTACGGTAACATTTACTCTAATGGTAGTAACTATGCTTTACTTAATTGCTTCGATTACGGCGGTAAGGTTACTGCACTGCCATGATTAGAGTACGTTCAGGATGCTGGTTACGGAAAGGGTTCCCCATCTGTTGCCTATAAATAAACTATTCAGTTACGGATATGGTTATGGCAATGTTTGTACGTACGTATTACGTATTCAATTGTCAACCTCACCTACCCGTTGCGAATCCTGTTATTTTACCAGCTGAGGATCTGGCGACCCCCAGTTCCTCATCGATCAAGGGGGTGGGAAGGCGGGATGGCCTTGAAGGTCATACTAAATCGTTCCTTAGATCGTCGGGCTGGTGCCTTTATGGTGCTTGTTACAGCATCTGCATCCGGCCAATGACCACCAACATCGATAACACTTCCCAAGGCTTTCGTGGAGTGCCCTTATCGCTACAACAACAACAACAGCCACATTTTGTCTTCCACTGTTGAGTCCCTAGGCACAGCGTTATTAAAGGGAACGGATTTACATATAAGATGACCTCAAAAGGTTTCGCAATGCACACAAGCGAGGCGGACAGCTTTGTACGACTATTGTCGATTTATCTTCTGTAGAAAATCGAGTAATATGAGATAAAGTCAACGGACCTCCTGTCGAACAATACGCTATGGATAGGAAAAGGACTGGCTTCCTTTCTTCCTTCGCAAGCTAAACAAATCTGAAGTAAAAGTATTTATGCGTGTCATTTACGGCGCTATTGTACTGATGCTCCGACGGTGTTGCATGCTAACAAGCTACATATCCCTGCAGAAGCTGTAAGGATGAGGACAATGAGGAGTAATTTCCTCACTTTCCCTGCCAATATTCAGGATTGCAAACAAGGTGAGTTGAGGATGTATCAGGTTGAACGAATGTATCACCATCCAGCACTTATTGCGGGCATTTACAATGGGCAAAAATATCCCCGAGTGAAAGTGTGTAGAGTTACCACTTACGCCCTTTTAACTTCATCTAACCGTTCCACTTATGATTTGAGCTACGTTTACGTTTGATTTACGAGAAGTTTGATCTATTGTACGATTCACTGTTTCAGTTACGGTCGAGGTTATGGAAATGAACCAAGTTAAGGTGACAGTTATGCTTATGGTTATTGTTTCAGTTACAGTTAAGGCTTCAGTTACGAATCCAGTTGAGGTTTCAGCTACGATTCCAGTTTAACTTACTGGGACAATTCCAGCTTCGGTTTCAGATTCGAATTCAGTTACGGCTTTAGTTAGCCTTAAGTTAGGATTGTTTCGATTTTATTTACGGTTACAATAACGGTTTCAGTTAAGGTGTCAGTTTCTGTTTCAGTTAATGATTCAGTTACGCCTTCTTTACGGTTTCAGTTTCGATTTCAGTTATGGTTTAAGTTAAGGTTTCAGTGAAGCCTTCTTTTACGGTTTCAGTTACGGTTTCGGATTCGATTTCTGTTACGGTTTCATTTACGGTTTCAGTTCCGATTTCAGTTACGGTTTCAGTTTCGATTTCATTTACGGTTTCAGTTTCTGTTCCAGTAAGGTTGTCAGCTAGGGTTTCAGTTACGACTTTTGTTACGGTTTCAGTCACGATTTCAGTTAAGATTTCAGTTACGGGTTTAGTTTCTGTTTCAGAAATTGCGATAGCTATGGTTATACCAGTGGCCAAGATCTCTTCATCTTTATAGTCCTGATTCGATTACTATCACGTTTTTAGTCACGGTTACTGGTATAGCTTATTCATATTTTATATATACCTTGTTTACTCATCAAGTTGTATGAAGCTTGGTACACAGGCCTTTTGTTTCACTTACCCACACACAGCAACCCAATTTCCGTCCTTTGGAGCCTCTTCATGCTGAAATATGATCTCAACGTGGCCCGCTTCAAATGGCAAATCAAGTGGCTCGCGTATATTATCATTTGAACGATTCGATTGGAAAAGCCATGTTTGCAAAATGCGGGAAGCCAATATGTAATCTGATTCGCTGGGATCGCTATAAAGAGAAGAAGAAGAAGAAGAAAATTTTCTGTAATTCAACAAATATTACTTCAAACGTTTTTTCATTAGAACAATAGTTTCTAAAAAATTTCATGAAGGAGATGCTGACCTTTCTAGTAAGAAGAAAACTGCTTGACCTCTCAAAAACATAATCAGTGAAAGCAAAATTTAAAGCAGAGTTTTGAACAAAGCTTAAATTTTGCTCCACATAATCAACATTAATTAGTAAATGAAGTCAACCAACATAAAACAGAGACACAAAGCTCGAAGCAAAATGAGCTTAAGAGATAAACTTCAAACTAAACTAAATAGCTTCAGTATTCTAAACAAAAATATTTACCGAGATTTGTTGTTGTTTTGACTTTTATGCTAACATGAGTATGCAACATGCACAAATTCAGCCAGATTTAAGATGTGATTCCTGCTCGTATTACCAGCCCCGCAATATTTTACTAAGCAAGTTATTTTATAACATAAGTCCCAGTACTTAATTGGGGTTTATTGTCTATTTGAGGTCTACACTGACCGGCCAAGGCCCAGTGGTGATATTCAAAGCAAACTTTGCCGCTATATTGGTAAGTGATGTCAAAGAAGTAATGTTTTTATTGAAGCGATAAAGACACTTGCCGAAGGTTTAAGGGAGTCTATTCAATGTTGATGACCCCTTGGGGGATTTAGATACGGTACGACCCGGCATCATTAAGGTAAAATCCCGACCATTTGATATCACCACATGGCCAGAAGCATTTCGCTACCCTACAAAAGGAAATTCTTGCCCAGTATTTGCTTAGCTGAATTGATACTTATCAGGTCAATAATGGCTACTGGCAGCCAGCGGCACTGCGAATTCCCCACAACTCACCACGCCAGATTCAATTCTAAACATTCGGACTGAATGTTTCGTAGGAAATATGCGTGTGATATTGCTCAGCCCCGACCAAGTAATTTGGGGTAATGGTAAGGGAGGTGCTTTGATTGTCACTTGGCTTAAGTAGTTGTTAAATGCTCTATCCGTTTCAGCACTGTATAGCGTTTCTTACATTGCATCCTTACTGGCGAGGATTTCCGCTTGAGGAACACGAAAGTAATTGGGAAACTTGGATTTGCGACTTACATCGAGTTTCTGACAGAAAACTTTGCCGCAAACGTATCTTAGATTTTCGACCCATCCCTTGAATCAAGTAGCTTGTTTATGTCGCAGTTGGGTCCCTCATCACATAGGCAAATACACAAATCCTACAAGAGCTCTGCATTAAGCGTTCAATTATTTAGAACCACCCTGATTTGAAGTTTTCTTGCAGATGACATCGTGTGCAATTATTTTCAAAAGTCTCCAGCATCGAGGAGACGCCACGCTTAACATAAAGTTATTTAAATTATATAAGCATCAAAGCCATAGAAATTTTGACATACAATTTATTTCGACTAGCACACGAAAGCAGCAACAAACGCAGTGATTAAAAGCTTGATAATGGTTTGATGGTGAATGAGGACGAAACGAAGTACCTGCTGTCATCGAGCAAAGAGTCAGCGCATACGCGCCTTGGCAACCACGCTATTGTTGGCAGCCATAATTTCGAAATAGCAAAAGACTTCGTTTATTTGGGAACCAGCATCACTAGCAATACCATCAGCACTGAAATCCAGCGAAGAATCAATCTTGCCAAGAAATGCTACTTTGGACTAGGTAGGCAATTGAAAAGTAAAGTCCTCTCTCGGCGAACGAAAATCATACTCTACAAGTCACTTATCGTACCCGTCCTGCTATATGGGGCAGAAGCATGGAAAATGACATCAGCAGATGAAGCGGCTTTGGGAGTGTTCGAGAGAAAAGTTATTCGAAAGATTTATGGACCTCTACGCGTTGGCGATGGCGAGTACCGAAGAAGATTTAATGATGAGCTGTACGAGCTATATGCAGACATCAACATAGTCTAGCGAATTAAAACGCAGCGGCTGCGCTGGCTAGGCCATGTTATGCGAACGAAAGATGATGCTCCGGCCAAGAAAGTGTTTCTATCGGAACCCGCCTATGGAAGCAGAGGTAGAGGGCGGCCCCCACTCCGTTGGAAGGACCAGGTGGAAAACGATTTAAACCCCCTTGATGTGACCAATTGGCACCGGTTGGCGGAGCGAAGGAGCGACTGGCGCGCCTTGTTGGACGCCATAACCGTTTAGACGGTTAAGCGCCAATTAGGTAAGTAAGTAAGTAAGATTAAAAGCTTCACAGCACTTAAGTCTGTAACTTGTAGCTGGTGGTTATTAACTTTGCTTGAAGAGTTTAAAAGTTTATCAAAATCTAACTTTTCACTTTGTGACCTATATGCACATATCCCTGACGTCACATATCTGAAAGTAATTGACCATTTAATCGACTTTCAAAACTAAACTAGCTCCAGTAGCCTCACAAGTTTTCTTTTGTTATTACTTAGAATGTACGCACTATCGATGCTTAACCTAAACTGTTTCCTTATTTACTTAAAAGTTAAGTAAAATTCTAAAAATTTTGTTTTCAATACTTTAAATAAATTTTATGCTGATGCTCTTTCTAAATCGCTCTATCAGAGTTATACTCTGGCATGTACAAGTTTATGAAGACATTTTACTATAACGCTATGGAAAATCAATAAAATCAAACTTATTTTGCATGAAGTTATGTGAAACTTGAGAAGATGTCAAAAACTTGCGCAAAACTTTGATTGTTGGAAGCTGGTTGTTGTTAGTTTGATAGTGGCCGTAGAAAGTTTTTAATCAGTATCTAGTAACTCTCTGGAGAGTCAAAAAGCGCAGCAATTGATATTTACAGTGGATAGAAATTGAAATTTTGATACACACAATTTGAATGGTTAATTTTATTAACACTGGAATTTTCATCAGTTACCTAAATATTTTGGAAAAGACTAAGAAAAAAATCTAAGATAATTTAAAAAAACAAAATTCTAAAATTTTATAAAAAAAAATTGTTTGTTAAATTTTAATACAAAACCTTTTGAAATACTTTTGAATTTCAAAAAATTGAAAGATTGAATACATGTTTTGGATACTTCGCTGAATTTACAAAAATATAAGTGCAACGATTTAGAAACATATTAGAACACCTAAGAATAAAAAGTATGCAATGTGTAAAAGATTAAAATATGCAAAAGAGGCAATTGGGAAAAACTTTACAACAACTAAGGCATGACGTAGCTGAATGCGTTTATAACCATTTCAACTATCGTAGGAGTGCGAGTTCGACTCCCACTCCCGGGATAAAAGGCCTTGAAGAGATTTACAAGGTATAATCGAAACAGCTGTCGCCTTGTCCGTCCTGATGTCACGTTGTTTAAATTTTTCCCAAATTATTAAATAAATTAAAAAATTTTTGAATATTTATTTTTGGTTAAAAATAGTTTAAAAAGAATCTCGCTTAGCTTTTTTTCTTCTCTCTTAGTTTTTTAAGTTGGTTTGTTTATACTTGAGATTTCTTTTTCTAAAACACGTCTAAGAAATTACAACTGCTATTTAAAACAAAACTGCACGAAATGTTTATAATAAAAAATTTAAAGTATTTTTTTGTGAATTAAAATTTTTAAAATTACATTTTGAAATTTCATGGAAAAATTATATAAATATTGTGTACATTTTTCTATATTCTTAGGAACTAAATTTAAAGGAATTAAAATCTTTAAGTTTCCGATTTTCTGAAGCAAATTGTGCAACAGAATCTTATAAATCCTCAGATAAATTTTATAAAATGATAAATTATAATTATAAATAATATGATATTTCGTTGCCAAATATGCTTCAGGAAAACGGAAATTTCAAAATTTTTATAAATGTCTTAATGAACGTTTTTCAAATTTGTTGTGTTGACAAACCAAATTACAAGAATTAAATATTTATAAACAAAAACTGCATTAAAAATAGAAAAAAGAAACGGAAATAATTTTTTTTAATTGAAAATTTTATAAAAGTTTGCCAACGCTTCAAAAGTGTTTTAAGCATTAAATAAAACACTTTTGCTTTTATTATTTTTTTAAAACAATAATTGGGTTTGAGTTGCGGTAGGCAAATTTATTTTAGAAAATGGAATATGACTTTGCTTTTTAATAAATTTCTTAAAAATATTTTTCTAACACAAACTTTGGAAATTTGTTTTGTTATTTTTAATTTTTACTCATATTATATTTTAAAAATTAACTAATTAAAAGAAAAATTGCACTTAAATGCAAATTAATTAGAAAATTTTATACACTTTTCTGGAGTCATAAATAAAAGTTTTTTAAAACTTTTCTTATACTGATTTTTTTCGCGACTAAAAATAAATAGAAAGTTTTTTGAGACTTTGGGAAAAAAATAGTAAGACTTACTGTTAATATTTGCTCCTTGAAAATATTAAAAATCTTTATATATCAAATATAATTCTTATTACCAAATTCAACTCTTACTTTTATTTTGACGTAATATGGATTTTAACTTTGATTAAGCTAAAAGGTTTTATAAAACCTTTTGCAATTTGATTATGACTTTTAAATATTTTTAAAAGTTTTCTATACATACTAGCAGACCCGGCAGACGTTGTTCTGCCCTAAATTTGGCCTATCTGCATACATTTTAATAAGCTTTTTCCGTCTAACTCTGCCCTACCCCTCTACACATTTTCCTAATCTTTTTATTCACTCCTCCCTCCGTCTTTTTCGCTTCATCTCATTCTATCTCTTTCTCAGTCTCCTTCTCTCTTGTCTTTTCTCTCAAGTTTTTCTCCTTCTTCTTCATCTCTTATTGCCAGTCCCAGAGGGGGTATGTATTTTGTTCCAGTCCCATTCCGAGTCTCAGTCCCAGTCCCACTCCGAGTCTCAGTCTCAGTCCCAGTCCTAGTCCTAATCCCAGTCCCAGTCCGTCTCTGGCATACTCCCCGGAAAAAAGCATCGTGTAATACTAATATAGGCAAATTTATATACGAAATTTCAGGCAAATCGAATAGGACGTATGTAAATAGGTATGTGGGTATTATTAATGCTTGTCTTTACTTCGGCTTCGCATGCATATTTATCAGTTTTGCCAGGTTGATGCGACTAAATCGAATATCACAATGAACTTTAGAGCTCTCAGCAACAGCTTGCATTTGATATCCATAATTCACACACATTCTAGGGGTATACGGATCCTTATTGTGGCCTATATCTCGAGACCCTAGTCACTCAGCGGTGTAAAACTTACTCTGTATTATAGCACACATCAACAGCTTCAATTTGATACCCATAATATAAAAACACATTCTAGGTGTATCCGGGTCCATGTTTTGGCATATATATCGAGACCGTAGTCTCCCAGCGGTATAAAACTTACTCTGTACTAAAGCATACATGAACAGCTTCAATTTGATACCCATAGAGTAAAAATACATTCTGGGTGTATCCGGGTCCACGTTTTGGCCTACATCTCGAGACCCTAGTCACCCAGCGGCATAAAACTTACTCTGTACTAAAGCACCCATCATGTAAAACACATCCTAGTGTTACCCTGATCCACGTTTTGGCCTATATCTCGAGACCCTAGTCACCAATAAGTATGAAAACTACCCTGTACTAAAGCACTCATTAACAGCTTCAATTTGATACCCACAATGTAAAAACATTGTCTAGGCGTTCACGGGCCCACTTTTGGCCTAATCTCCAGACCCTAGTCACCCAGGGGTATGAAAAGTATCCTCTACTAAATCACTCTCAACAGTTTTCATTTGATATCCATATTTTATAAACACATTCTAGGGTACCCGGGTCAACGTTTTGGGCTATACTCGAGACCCTAGCCTCCCAGTTGTATGAAAATTACCTGTACTAAATCACTCACAACAGCTTTCATTTGTTATCCATATTGTATAAACACATTCTAGGGGTACCCGGGTCCACGTTTTGGGCTATATCTCGAGACCCTAACCTCCCAGTTGTATGAAAGTTTCCTGTACTATAGCACTCATCAACAGCTTTCATTTGATATCCATATTGTATAAACACATTCTAGGGGTACCCGGGTCCACGTTTTGGGCTATATCTCGAGACCCTAGCCTCCCAGTTGTATGAAAATTATCCTGTACTATAGCACTCATCAAGAGCTTTCATTTGATATCCATATTGTATAAACACATTCTAGGGGTACCCGGGTCCACGTTTTGGGCTATATCTCGAGACCCTAGCCTCCCAGTTGTATGAAAATCATCCTGTACTATAGCACTCATTAACAGCTTTCATTTGATATCCATATTGTATAAACACATTCTAGGGGTACCCGGGTCGACGTTTTGATCTCAAGACCCTAGACACGTAGCGAAAAAAAAGGTAGACGTTGGCCGATTCTCAGACCTACCCAATATGCTCACAAAATTTCATGAGAATCGGTTCAGCCGTTTCGGAGGAGTTCAGCCTCTAAAACCGTGACAGGAGAATTTTATATATTAGATTTTTGAAATAATATAATTTATTAGAAAAAGAAAAATTATTTGAAAAAAAAACTTACTTATAAAATAAAAAAAAATGGCATTCGTAAACTAATTCTACGATTTCATTCTTTTAATTAAATAACGCATTTTTTTAGAAAAGAAAAGTTTTAAAAATCTTGAAATTTATCCGTTAATAAATTCAAGAAAATCAAAATTAAAAAAAAATTTATTTTTTTATAAGAATTTTCAAAGATTTATTTGCCAAAATAAATTTAGCAGGATGAAAAAATTATATTATCTCAAATTTTAAAAATCAAGAATTTAATTTTTTTAAATGTTTGGGAAAAAGATGCAAATGAATATATTTAAAAGCAAATAGTTGGTTGTTGTTGTTGCTCCTACTCAACAAAAATTTTAAATTTTTCCTAGGATATTTTCCGAGATTTGGCTCGTTTACTTGTGACGCATACACAAACTTTAAATACAATTTTATTTTAAGTTCAAAATTAGCGTAGCTGAATGCGTTTGTAACCATTTCAACTATCGTAGGAGTGCGGGTTCGAATCCCACTCACGGGAGAAAAGGCTTTGAAGAGATTTACAAGGTATAGTCGAACAGCTGTCGCCTTGTCCGTCCTGATGTCACGTTGTTTAAATTTTTCCCAAATTATTAAATAAAGTTCAAAATTTACTATAACTACTTTCGAAAACTCGACAGCTGATCTTTATAATTATGCAATTCAAAAACTTTAAATTTTATTTTATTTGAAAATTGTTTTATAAACGAAAACTTTTGCATATATTCGATAATTTTTTGTGTTTGGTCCCACTGTAAATATTCTGGTGTGCGTTTGCGACAATACGGCGCCGCTCATTTACTCTCTGCTATAAGAAAACTCCAACTTGTTTAAGCTTCAACCTTGTAAACAAAATTGTTCAAAGACTACCAAAATACTTCCCGAAAAGTAAATACCTTTAAATATGTTTGTTTGTTATTTAAATGACATCGAGTTGACCGACCAAATACGCCATTCTCAATGCAAAAACTACTTCACTAATGAAATCTTATACATATCGTCTTACAAAACTTTATATATTAAATAATTTTGCTTTTAAAAATCTTAACCAATGACTACGAAATTGCTGCTGCCTTGGAAATTAAAAAGAAAAGCCAAAACTTTCAAGACATTTCGACAACTTTTAGCCATTACCGCAATTCACTTCGTCTCTTCTTACTTACATTCGAAGCTCATTTTATGCCATGGAAACTAACTATTAGTATGTATGCATGTATATATGTATGTGTCTATGTATGTTAGTTGTGATTTTGCTAAAGAAACTTACCTGCCGCGTGTGTAGTAAGTTTTTGGTAGAAAACTTTTTAAATTTTTATATGAAATGACTGATGCGAATATTGTTGAGTTGGCCATTATGTTGAGCAGACGGTTGGATAGTCCAATATCCATGTAAAGTTGATCGGCAAATAAATCATCGCTATGGAAGAAAATAAAAATTATGATGTTAAAGTTAAAAATAATTAGTTAGAAATTGTGAGTAGTTGCCGGTTTCTTTTTACATCGAACAGTGCTCAGACTACAAACTACTTACCCCCAGCGGGTTAGGGGGCTTAGAATATACTTATATATACATCGAACAGTGCTCAGACTACAAACTACTTACCCCAGCGGGTTAGGGGGCTTAGAATATACTTGCGGCAGGTTTGCCTGTCGTAAGAGGCGACTATAATACCGAATTCATTCAAGAGGTTGTGTAGCGCAATATATATGTAGCTTCTCCAACCCAATTGACAACCTCACCTACCGTGGCGAATCCGTTCTTTAACAGCCGAGGCTCTGGCGACCCCAAGTTCCCCATGATGAATTTTCGTGAGAATTTTTGGCAGAAATACACTCGGACCATTTGCCAAAACGCTGACGAGGCCTTTAGAAAAAAATACGACATCTGGCGAAGAAATTTCGTCTAATTGTGCTAACAGAGGATCTTACTGGGCCACTGAACTGACTGAAGCCTCTTACTTACATTTCGCTAATGTCTTGTGGACTTATTAGAGATAGTTTAAGGGTCGTTTCAGAATCACTTCGAATTGGTTTGAGGCTATTTCAGGATGGTTTCGAGGACTATTTCAGGATGGTTTTGCGGACTATTTCCGTTCGGGATATATCGTTGCCTTTTGCGAAAGGCTGCGAGGTCTATGTCGAGGTACTTCCGTGTTCATTTCGGAGTAATTTTAAACATGATTTTGAGGATCGTTTTTTTCCTGTATTATTTCTGGGTCTTCCCAAATGGTGTGGAGATTATTTAGAATTTTTTTTCGGTGTAATCTCGAGATGGTTTCGTGGAATATTTCGTGGTGGCTTCGGGGTGATTTCTGGTTAGGCTTGTGACTACGTCTTAGTTCTTTGAGTGTAATTTTGGGATCATTTCGAGAAGGTTTTAGGGACTAACTGTGTTATTGGGCTGCATGAAATTTCTCAAGGGTCCTTCCGGTTCCATTCGAGATGTTCACTGATTATTTCGGGGTCACTTCATGATTATCTTGGGCTAATTTCGGCATAGTCGCTGAGAGTAAATAAGCTAGTTTTGGGGTCATTATGAGAAAATGTCGGGGCTAATTTGGAAATTGGTTTAAAGGACTGTTTCTGGGAGATGGTGTGGTAGTGTAGGGATGGTTTCAGGCAATAGTTCGTGGAAATTCCAGGGGCATTTCGGATTCCCTTCGGTAAAGTTTTAAGCAAGGTTTTGGGGATAATTTTCGAACTATTTCGGGGTCATTTCGAAACGGTTATGCAGGATATTGTAGGTCTCTTTAGTTTTATAAAGTTTGGGGGTTCTTCCATGGTATTTCTCGTTAGTTTTGGGATGATTCCCTGGTTATTTCAGGATCATTGCGAGATCGTTCCGGGCAATTATGTGATCATATCATCACCTGGGGGGTGGTGTGGTGGTGTGATAAGAGAATAGTTTAGGGAACTTTTCTACGGCCATTCCGGGATCACATTCTGCCTTATTTGGGACGAGATTACTTCATGGTCTTATGGTCTGGATGGTTTAGGAACGGTTTCCGCGTGATTTCGAATCAATTTTGGAATATTTACTGTGACCATTTGATCCCACTGCCATTCAGTTTTCGCAGCGTTGGTTGCCCTCAACTTAGCTACAATCTTCCGTTGATAACTCATTAGCTCCTTGACTCCACCGCGAGAACGCCTAACCTTTCTTTTGCCTCCTCCCAAAGTAGCAGGAAGAGTTTTTGTAGCCCTCTTGAAATATCTTTTGCCCTTTTACTTTTTTATTGTCATTGCCGTAGATTTCTAAGTCTCGACATATTTGCTGAGCAATACACGCTTAGCTTATAAGTTAATTTTATCATCATAGCTGACAAGTGAGGATAGAAGTCAAAAGTCCAACTTCGGTATCGCTGAAAAGGGTGAACCTTTTATCTAATACTTGATATTCCCCACCATACCGACTCCGGAAACATTTTATTCATGCTCTTACACAGTGTCCCTTTAAGGCCAAGCCTTACATCGACCTGCAAGGTTTAAAGTACTTTTACTGTGCGCTTGTTCAGTGCAGGTTTTATGCCCTGCCTCAGTCCGGCCAATTCCTAGTTTCGCTTTAACAAAAGCTAACGAAGAAAATTGATTTTTAATGATGATCTAGTAGATCGTTCTTTAGGCTGAAAACCCCTAATCAGAACATTCGTGCAAAGAAACATGGTTTTAGTGTGCTGATAAAAGTCTGCATCAATTAGAGTGAACCCAAACTGGTATTTCAAGTTGTTTCTTGGAGACAGCCAATACAAAATATGTAGGCCATACTGGCAGTACCTTCAGACACAGTTTTTTTTTGCTATTTTCTGATCAAGTTAAACTCCCTAATGATAAATTTAAGAATCTTAAATAAATATTTCATGAATCTAAATTTACTTCAAACCTTGCTCTGACATAAACTTAATTTGACGTTTCTTCGAAAAATTTGCCCTTATAACTACAAGAAACTCCTACAAATACCACAAAGTATTCTTGGTATATCTACTTGAAGCCGCCCAAGTGCGTTTGAGTACTTACCCGTAAATTCTTAAATTAAATGGCAGCGTTTTCACCGAAGTCATATAAATGCGCAGCGAATTAAGGCGATCCAACGACAAAGAATCCTCATCAACCGTGAGTATGCTATTGCCAACACTACCCATGCCACCGTTACCAACAGCACTACCTACACCACCATCTGCGCGTAATAAAGTGGATAAAGCAGAATTAGCGGATGTGGAGGAGTGTGCCGATGACATGGCATTTCCAGATGTTGCCGAACTTAAACTTATCTCTGCTTGTGTTGTTGTTGCTGCTGAAGAAGCTGAAGCCGATGATGGAGATGATATTGCAATAATACCTGCTGACGAGGCTGAAGCTGAAGCCGCAGCAGCAGCTGCAGCTGAAATGGATGATGTTGATGTTGCTAATTGAGATGCTGCAATTGTTTCACGGTTCAACGCTGCCGATTGTGTTAAGAGTTGCAATTTTTTAATTTGCTGCAAGTGGAATTGAAAAGTGAAATCATTGTAAAAAGTTTAGTTAGTATAAACAACAAGATAATTAAAAGGTAATCGTTTGTGTAGTAATAGTAACTAAAACATTAGTAATTTAATTAGGAAATGTTGAATGAAGCAGACAGTGAAGAATTGATTGAATTTGGCTACAAGCATAAGACAAAGTTTGTGGTAATAATTGTGAACGTATTGGTGTTTCGTTTTTTTGTTGTTGTAGATTTAACTTCTTTTCTTCTTTTTAATTTTAATTAAATAGTTTGTTTATTACAATAGCAAAAGTATTAATAGCTCTTTTCAGTTCTGTATTGGTAATACCATGGCAGGAAAATGGTTTAAAATGAGTACTACACGGCGTATGAGTAACATTTCGTATGAAGGCTGAATACTTGCGCTTCCTAAACTTTGGTAACATAACGATTGATAGTGACCGCATAAACGACTCGATACCTTCATATATCAAAATGCTCAGGATGAAAAAAGGAATTGATTTAGCCATGTCCCTCCGTCCGTCTGTCCGTCCGTCCGTCTATGAACGTGATAACTTGAGTAAATATTGAGATATCTTATTGAAATTGGATGTATGGGTTCCTTGGCAATGACCTGCCATCGCTGTTTTAAAACGAGTGAAATCGGATGATAACCACGCCTACTTTTTGTGTATATAACATTTTGAAAAACATAAAAAAAACCTGATTATTTAGTCAATAATACAGCTAGTATGTTGAAATTTGATTGAAAATGGGCGTGCCCCCCCCCATTTGTAATAAAATTCATTTTACAAATATCATTAATCATAAATCAAAAACCGTTAAACCTATCATAACGAAATTCGGAAGAGAGGTTGCGTTTACTATAAAGAATGCTTCTAAGAAAAAATTAAAAAAAATTGGCTAAGGAACACGCCTACTTTTATATAAAAGATTTGCAAAATGGTCCTGAATAAATAAAATAAGCTATACCTTTGCAAAAAAGAGCTTGATGTCGCTGGTATTTTACTTTCTAAATGATACTGTAACAAGAAGTTTGAAAATATTAAAATTTTTGGAAATAGGCGTGGCACTGCTCTTCTTTGGACTAAGCAATTTTCTATTTTTGGGAGGCATAACTCGAAGAAAAATTAACACGTCATTATAAATTGGGAATATATACTTTCCTTTTTTTAGTGGGCGGTGCCTCGCCCCTATTCCGACTAAGTATTACACAATATTTCTAGAGCCTCAAAAAAATTAATCCCTCCTAACAAAATTCGTAAAAATAATTTGTCTGCAATGCACTGTATAATTGAAAATCATGCCGAATATATAATCTTCGGTTACATCCGAACTTAGACACCCTTACTTGTTTATACTAGTTTCGTTTGATGCTTTTCCGTCAATTTCAATATAAAACAAGTAAGGAAGCCTAAGTTCGGGTGTAACTGAACATTAATCAGCTGAGAGCTATGGAGACAAAATAAGGGAAAACACCATGTAGGAAAATGAACCTAGGGTAACCCTGGAATGTGTTTGTATGACATGTGTGTCAAATAAAAGGTGTTAATGAGTATTTTAAGAGGGAGTAGGCCATATGGGTTGACGCCATTTAGGGATATCGCCATAAAGGCGGACCAGGGCTGACTCTAGAATTTGTTTGTACGATATGGGAATCAAATGAAAGGTGTTGATGAGTATTTTAAATGGGAGTGGGCCTTAGTTCTATGGGTGGACGCCTTTTCGAGATATCGCCATAAAGGTGGACCAGGGGTGACTCTAGAATTTGTTTGTACGATATGGGTATCAAATGAAAGGTGTTAATGAGTATTTTAAAAGCGCGTGGGCCTTAGTTCTATAGGTGGACGCCTTTTCGAGATATCGCCATAAAGGTGGACCAGGGGTGACTCTAGAATTTGTTTGTACGATATGGGTATCAAATGAAATGTGTTAATGAGTATTTTAAAACGGAGTGGGCCTTAGTTCTATAGGTGGATGCCTTTTCGAGATATCGCCATAAAGGTGGACCACGGGTGACTTTAGAATGCGTTTGTACAATATGGGTATCAAACGAAAGGTGTTGATGAGTATTTTAAAAGCGCGTAGGCCTTAGTTCTACAGGTGGATGCCTTTTCGAGATATCGCCATAAAGGTGGACCAGGGGTGACTCTAGAATTTGTTTGTACGATATGGGTATCAAATGAAAGGTGTTAATGAGTATTTTAAAACGGAGTGGGCCTTAGTTCTATGGGTGGACGCCTTTTCGAGATATCGCCATAAAGGTGGACCAGGGGTGACTCTAAAATTTGTTTGTACGATATGGGTATCAAATTAAAGGTATTAAATAGGGTTTTAAAAGGGAGTGGCCCTTAGTTGTATATGTGAAGGCGTTTTTGAGATATCGACCAAAATGTGGACCAGGGTGATCCAGAACATCATCTGTCGGGTACCGCTAATTTATTTATAAATGTAATACCACGAACAGTATTCCTGCCATGATTCCAAGGGATTTTGATTTCGCCCTGCAGAACTTTTTCATTTTCTTCTACCCAATATGGTAGGTGTCACACCAATTTTACAAAGTTTTTTTCTAAAGTTATATTTTGCGTCAATAAACCAATCCAATTACCATGTTTCATCCCTTTTTTCGTATTTGGTATAGAATTATGGCATTTTTTTAATTTTTCGTAATTTTCGAAATCGAAAAAGTGGGCGTGGTCGTAGTCGGATTTCGACCATTTTTTATACCAATACAAAGTGAGTTCAGATCAGTGCATGAACAGAGTTTAGTAACGATATATCGGTTTTTGCTCAAGTTATCGTGTTAACGGCCGAGCGAAAGGACATATGGTCGGCTGTGTATAAAAACTGGGCTTGCCTTCAACCGATTCCGCCCTTTTTCACAGAAAACAGTCACCGTCCTAGAATCTAAGCCCCTACCAAATTTCACAAAGATTGGTAAATTTTTGTTCGACTTATGGCGTTAAAAGTATCCTAGACAAATTAAATGAAAAAGGGCGGAGTCACGCCCATTTTGAAATTTTCTTTTATTTTTATATTTTGTTGCACCATGTCACTACTGGAGTTGAATGTTGACATAATTTATACTGTAAAGATATTAAATTTTTTGGTAAAATTTGACTTAAAAAAACAATTTTTTTTAAAGTGGGCGTGGTCGTTCTCCGATTTTGCAAATTTTTATTAAGCACACATATATAATAGGAGTAACGTTCCTGCCAAATTTCATCATGACATCTTCAACGACTGCCAAATTACAGCTTGCAAACCTTTTAAATTACCTTCTTTTAAAAGTGAGCGGTGCCACTCCCAATGTCCAAAATTTTACTAATTTTCTATTCTGCGTCATAAGATCAAATCACCTACCAAGTTTCATCGCTTTATCCATCTTTGGTAATGAATTATCGCATTTTTCTGTTTTTCGAAATTTTCGATATCGAAAAAGTGGGCGTGGTTATAGTCCGATTTCGTTCATTTTAAATAGCGATCTGAGATGAGTGCCCAGGAACCTACATACCAAATTGCATCAGGATACCTCAAAATTTACTCAAGTTATCGTGTTAACGAACGGACGGACGGACATGACTGAATCAAATTTTTTTTCGATACTGATGATTTTGATATGTGGAAGTCTATATCTATCTCGATTCCTTTATACGTGTACAACCAATCGTTATCCAATCAAAGTTATTATACTCTGTGAGCTCTGCTCAACTGAGTTTAATTAGTGATTCTTGCAATACATTTTTGAGTCGCTTCCAGGAGAGCTAGGGATCTCCAAGCTTGGAACATACATAAGAACATGATGAAAATTTAACATGAGTGAAAAAAAGACTTTGGTAGGGATCGTGATAATTCTAAAAGAATTTCGAGCTTGGAAATTTTGCTTTCGAGTTTTAAGGAGCTTCCCAATAACTCAGAGATCTGGAACTTTGAAATTAGACTGTAATATTTAGGATAAAAGAGTTTCTAAAAGGGACAGTAATCGATATATTTTGTGATATTTAGAAAGTCCATTGATAGGATGTGTAATCTTGCGAATGCTATTTGAGTAACTTCCCGCGGAGCCCTCATTCTTGAAACTAAGGACACACTTCAAAGCCATATGACATTGAACGTAAGGGAAAGAGATTGACCTTGTAATGTAAACAATTGAGTAAGTTCTAGATAGTTGCAGCAGATATGCAGATTTCATTCTGGATCCCGTGGTATGTCCCTCAACGTGATAAGTAAACATTTTCATTAAAACTAATGATCATATCGAAGATCATATGCAATAGCATTGAACAGAAAAAAAGTGAAGACGTCAATTTTCTATGCCGTGGATTTTTAAGTGAACTTGAGCATAGGAAGGCATTTCAATTAAAAAGAAGTAGGCAGTAGATTCGAAGCAAATACGGCATACGCATTTGAGAAAAGTTTGAATACACAAGCGAAAGCTGTGGTGAATCCGATATACTGCAAATTCGCCGCTGAAATATAAGCGAACATGTGGTCTGGAGCTGTGCACGGCAGCGTTGACCTTCAAATGTCAAATCCTAATAAGTTTCACATATTGATGTTATCGATTAACATATGATATGTTATCGATTTGCTATCAGAAGGTTATCAATTTTTAAAGAAAAGTTAATGATTCTTATCGAAAGTTAGAGATTTGAAATCGAAAATTTATCGGTTTGTTATCAAACTGTATGTAGGAATAGTTATCGATTCTTTAAACGAAAAGTTATTGATTATTTATGTGAAAGTTATCGATAAGTTATCAACAATGTATCGTTTGATATCGAATTATCGATTTGTTTTCAAAAAGCTATCAAGTTCTATTGAAGGGCTAAAAAAATTAAGGCGCGATAAGCCCCGAGCCCTCTCTTCCAATATTCGGTCTCGGCTCCTTTTACTTTTTCCTACAAATGGCCGGACGGGACCTATTTGTTATTGCCGAACTCTGAAGGGCTTTTGCAAGGCAGACGAGTTTTCACTGAAAAGCTTTCATAGCAGAAATACATTCGGAGTGCTTGCAAATACTATCGAGCGGCGAAAATTTTCTTCTAATTGAAAAACTTGTTTCTAAAATATAATGTTGCTTTGCCCGCGGGAGTGAACCCTGAATCCTTCGGGGTGTGATAGCGGATCACGCTAGCACCACACCCGTGGCGGCCGCTTTGATATCGGAAAGCAATCTGATTTTAGCTGTTGTGGTTTAACTTCAACACCCGACGTGGATCTAATTACTTGAAAATAAGTAATAGTTTACTAGACGGTACACGACTACGTGATATAATGCATTCTTTTTATAAAGAGGAAAGCTTATAAATATTTGAAAAGTTTAAGGCCTTAAGTACTTCAGGGAAGAAAGTTTTGTAAATGAACGTTTCCCTCGTTGTTCAGATTGACCAATATTATTTTGCCTAAAAGTTTACTCTTACTTTGTACCACTTACTGATTATTCATCAAATGCATTTAAATCAGAGCTACTACTACTTACTTAATAAGAGCATTACACTTTTTAAATATATGAATGACTCTCCTCAAACGGAATGATATAAATCTAATCAATATTCAAAAGTCAAGAAAGATTGACAGACAAATAATTAATTAACATGTTGAGGCTGTAGTAAATAATAGCCATGACGAAATATCCAAACGACATAAATAAATAAATTGGCTCATGCTTTGAACTGCCGCACAGACATAGGTTTTGCCTGTATAAATAGATAAACTCCGTATAGCGTCATTTGTTTATTCAATATCCGCTCATTATTTATATTTTTCAAATTTATTATTGCTATTTATTATATTTGATCAATTTAGGGGTTCATTGTCTAGAAATCTTTTCCTTGTGATTTCAATAGCAAAGATAGGAGCTCTGCATAGCTTTTCGAAAACACTTTTTTATTGCTATTTTTTTGAGAACAATAGGAATTGATATTGCAGTTTTTCGAAGACAATTAAGACTGTCTGGACATTGTATGTGTGTAAATATTTGTAATGGAATTTTATTTTATTAAATTGCAAAGCACACATATCGATTTGTTCTTAAACTGTCTTGCTGATTTAGTACTGATTGACAGATAGTTTGAAGGGCTTAAGTTTACTCTGTGCATTTATAATTTGGATGTTAGCTTGGCTATTGAAAAGGCATTTTAAATATGACTAATAGAGTAATAAATGTACATACAAGTGCTTTAATGAGCCGTGAAATTGTGTTCCATAAATAATGATAGCATGCTTATTTAAAGATGTGCCACATATATCTAGATGAGTAGATATGTAAATAGCTTAAATATTGTTGAAGCAACCGAACCTGCTAGTTGGCTTGAACAATTTAATTGCCCGTTTTAATTCCACAGCAGAATTAGTAAGACAATGCATCTTCGCCAACACAAAGTGAACAGCTAAGTACAAGACATACATCTTGTGTGTCGGGGTTGGATTCTATCATATAGGTACGAGTTTAACCTGTTACAGTATCTAGATCGAAGTTGATCTAGAGTGAGGCGCGTTTCCCTAGGGAGAGTGCGTTTCTCTTCTGTTAGTCTCTGAGTATCAGAACTGGATTCGACCGGGCAATTTCCACGACGCCTGTTTGTGAAAATCACTGCAAGAACCTGTTTGTGCTTTTTTGACTTCATACGCTGGTTCTCAGGTGCCATATTTCCTCATAATGCTACGGAGATGACCACTTAAGCCCCTGGGAGGTATCACCTTGCATCAATAAGATATCTGTTGCGATGGCCCGAGTTCTTTGTATTCAACAGAAAACTGTTATGTTAAGCCATTTCATTTCTCTCCCTAATGGGAAGTACTATCGCCTCGTTGTGTAGGTGGTGTTCTGGGGACATAAGAAGACAGCCCGTAGCGTTCTGAGGGCGGTATTTGCGCAGTCCTGTATTTTCTCACATTGTACATTTAGGCTGGCGACCAAATCGGGGATGCGTAGCATGCAAGTGGACGGGGCAATTCTCTTGTAGTGGAAATGAGCGTTTTTATCTTAACACAAGTGCTGCCACCAGAGATTTTAGGATTTATTACGGCTCATGAATTTTAGGAACAATTGCACGGTTGAATGCTCCCCAAAATGTAGATCTGATCGAACGTCCACCCAAGAGATGGGTGTAAGGACAGTCGGTAGCGTAATGCCATCGACGTGGATGTTCAACATGATCGACATTTGGCGCGCCTAAGTTGTAAATAAGGTCCCTGATGATTTGGTCATCGATGTGTGGCCTGGGATTGTGGCCCATTATTGTTCAGGTCATGTAGAAGTTAACAGAAGTGGGGATGGGACACACCACCCCTGTGGTATCCCTTGTGTAATCTTCTGGGTTGAGGATGTTGTGTTCCTGCATTGCACACGATGATTGCCGACACAGACAGAAATTTCGCGGTAAATCTTTTGATACTTGGGGGGAGGGGAGGGACCCTTCCAGGTCTTGCAGTAACGTGCCGTGGTTCAGGCTTTAATAGCCGAACAGCCACCTACCCCTGGACATTTTCCATTTTTCGGGTATGACGACGGTGGATCGAAGAAGATAGCGAGCAGTGGGAGAGCCCCCCCAGCGGGTTAGGGGATCAGAATATACCTGCGGTAGGTATGCCTGTCGTAAGAGGCGACTAAAGTACCAGATTGAAGGGGGTTGTGTAGCGCAACACTTTCAGGTTGCCAGCGCAATATTATAGCTTCTCCTACCCAATTGTCAACCTCACCTTCGAGCGCCGAATCCCGTTTCACTAACAGACGAGGCTCTGGCGACCCAAGCTCCCTCATGGAACTTGGGGGTAGGTAGGGAGGGAATGGCCTGAAGGTTTAATGTGGCCACATAAATCGTTCCCAAGTGATCGGGCCAGCACCTTAGGGGTGCGGAAAGTATTACGGAGCGTACCGGATTTGTATCCGGCAAAGGACCATCACATCGATAACACTCCCCAAAGCCTTCAGGGAGCAACCTTATCGCTACAACAACAATAACAACAGCAGTTGGAGAGAAAGAATGAAAGCAAAAGCAGTATTAGGGGTGGATCAAAAGATAAAGAAACAAGCTAGTGCGAGCGGAGAGGGGTTGGAAAGTAGAGAAGAGGCAGGAAAATTAAAGCAAACGGAGAAGCAAATAAAGTATAGTTGAATAGCAAAATAGTAGGGGTAGCTAAAGGGGTCGAGCGTGGGAGGTTGAAAATATGGGGAGAGAAAAAATTTCCTGTAAATTTCTCAAATTCAATTGCAGGTTCTTCCAAATTTTTACACTACAATTTAGCCCTGCATCCCTCACCCTCCCACTCTTATGCTTCTATCTTTACTGTAGCTGTCGCTCTGCCATCGCTTAGATGTGTCCTTTCTTTACCTCCCTGTACCGACTGTTTCCGTGCTACTACCTTTCCCAATCAATTTCCTCTTATCAAACTATCCCAAATATTAACGAAGCTAAAATACTAGTTATTATCATATTTGAAGTAAATTGTAGAATACAATTTTTTGGAAAAGGCCGATCCCTGGTGCACTTCGTCGAGAAAAGTTTTTTCCAAATATCGACCTTAAAAGAAATTATCTCAAATATTGGCCATATCTTAAGGCTGCCTAAATAATAAATTTCAAAAAACTGATTCCACTTCCTGAAAAGAAAATGAAGTAAACGGACCGAGTTGTAAATCTATACCGTTCTAAAGATGCAGAAAGGGTGTAGTGCATGTGAAGATTTGGGAAAAAAACGATGAGAAGAAAAGGTAGCAAAAGGGAAAGATAAAGACAGAGGGAAAGATAGAAGAAAAGTGGAGTAAGAGAAAACTGAAGACCACTTTACAAGGAAAGCTCATCTTCTACAGAAGCTAGTAAAATAGTTCTGCCCCAAAAGATGCAGTGAAGACAATTTGTATATTAACTGTATTTTTTACATGTATATACATGTGCACCTAAACTTTATATGGATTGATATGTGCATAAACTTTATCTACACTTATTAAAATGTTGCGTAAAAAATTATGTACTGTCAAAATAAGAACGAAAATGGCGACCTGTAACTGATGTCCAGAAAGTACTTAGATTATGGACGGAACACTTCTCTGCTCTCCTAAATGGAGACATCGACATACCGCACAGGGATGACGAACCCGATCCGCAATCGATGACGATGGAATAAATGTCCCCCCACCCAATTATGATTGAAAAACAAACAAGGCCGCGGTCGCGCTGATAGATTGCCTGCGGAACGGATTCAGCCTTCTTAATATCGCATATAAATGTCCTGTCAAGTGTATTGTGCGAAAGAGATTGAAGGCCACCATGAATCGGTTGATTCGACCTTATCACTGCTGCTTCAGACCTGGTAAATCTACCATCAACCAGATTTACACAATGCGCGAAATCTTGGAAAAAAGTCACGAAAAAAGAATGGACACACATCACACATGGACATTGATATCATCGGCCTAAACACTAACGACGCAGTTCTGCTTACTCCAAACTGGAAAAAGAAGCGGCAAAGCTGGGTTTGATGCTGAATGAGGACAAACGAAGTACCTGCTGTCATCGAACAAGAGTCAGCCTAAAAAACAGTAACTGTTATCGCCAACGTTTTTAGCGGAGATTTTGGTGTCGGACCGGGGTATACATGAAAATGTTACAATCAAATGAAAATTTTTTTAGAAGGCCATCACCTTAAAAATCAAAGTCGAAAAAAGTCAAAAAAATTAAATTTCGCAGGCTAGAAAATTATTTTTGGGTAAGCGTAGTGGAACTTTTTTCTCCTGATGCTAAATCCTATCGAAAAATCGATGCGCGCGATATCGTTAACTTTCGTCCATACAAATCGACCCACCCTCATACACATGTAAATATAAACACTGCTACTTTACTTATACATATGTTTGAACAATAGTATACTTTTGTATAAATACTTGCCAAGATATAAAAATTTGTCAAATAACAGATTATTGATTATAAAATCGTAAATTCTGTAACACATAAAGGCGTCAATCACAGTTGTCCACCATAACGCATTTGTACATAAAATTTATGCTATGCTATTGGTGCCGACATAACTAACATTCAAATATAAATATAGACAAAGCGCACCATAACTTCAACGAACAAATCTACTATATGTGCTTACATACATACATACATAATATTAAACATGTATAGGTATGACGCTCTTACAAAGCAGCGCAATAACTATATGAAACTTTATTGGCAGTTTAGCGATGTACGTCGTCGAAAATCGTATTACACTGACGCATGCCATGCAATGACTTTCACGCATAACTGCGCAAAACAACTACAATAAATGCAACGAATAAAACGGCTCCAACAACAGCAATAGTTTCAGTAACAGCAGTTGCTCTCGTTACTCTCGCATCATGTTTGCAGCAAATTTAGAAGGAAATCATTTGCGCGAAAATGCAATGGGTTGTGGAAAATTGCCAAATCTGCACACACACACTTATTACAAATGCACATGCGAATTTTTGGATTAATACCACAAATACAGATATAATTTGTAGACTGAAATCGTTGTGCGACACAACAAATGCGCTTTATAACCTCACTCAAATGCTGATGCGTCCCTGTGATGCTACATAAAGATGGCTGTGTCATGCAGCATACGATTTTGATACGTTCTAGTTTTCACGGGTTTATATGTATGTTTGTGGCGTCTGTTTGTTAGTATGAAGGCGAAATATATTGCAGAAATATAAACATAGGAATTCACATAAATTTGTTCTTTATTTTTATGTCACTGAAGACAATTTCATGATTGTTTGCGTGTTTGCGCAATTTGATTATCGGATAGTCAAGCTACCCGAAAAAAATGTTTTACTAGTATGCAATGAGACTCATCCATGGCACTTTTTATAGCAGAGCGCTTCTGGCCTATTCCAAACGCGAAAAAACCTCGGCCTCATTAAGTAGTAGCGCTCATTCCTAGTTGTTGTTTTATTAACGATAAAGACACTCCCCGAAGGTTTTGGGTAGTGTTGTCGATGTTGGTAGTCCTTTGCCGGATACAGATCCGGTACGTTCCGGTAACAAAGCACCATAAAAGTACTAGCCATCGACCATCTCGGAACGATAAATATGACCACATTAAGCTTCTAGGCTATTCCGCCCCCTACCCTAGTGTGCCATGAGGAACTTGCGTCGCCAAAGCTTCTCCTGCCTAAACATGTATATGATACATCATATTTGTAAGAGGGATTCCCCTCACGTAGGTGAGGTTGACAATTTGGTTGCGCAGCTTGAAACTATAAGCTTTGTATGAATCCCTATTCACGCAGCGGTGCGCACCTATTGGTGCTGTACATCCACGGCTACATTTCAATACTTGGCCTCATTGATCGAACGAATTTAGACAGGTAAGATTCAGTATCCTCGACTCTATCAAGAACCAAAGTCTGTATCGTGTTTTTTACGATCCGTGATCAAATCAATTTCTTATATCACTGTAGCTTGGATCGGCGCATTGTAGTAAGGCAATATGTGATATGGTAAATACGAGTTCTAATTAGCTCCATAACTGAATATTTATTTACGAATAGCTTAACAGATTCAGATCTAGCATTTAAGTGTAATTTCGTTTTTCCGTACGCTGATCGTTTACCACAATATGTGTCCAGGACATACGTTACAGAATAGCTCCATCCCCTGGCGCAAGTATTAAAATTTTATGGACCCTTTCTACTTGCAATATCGAGAACGCAAAACTGTGTTATCTTAGTAGCTGAGACTTATCTGCTGAGCACAGGATCTTGCGGTCTGCTCTTGGCACATTTGATGTCCCTAACCAGACCAACTTTGAATGTCAAGATTATTGCTTAATGATGCCTAGCTGTCTATGTAAAATGTGATGGGACTGGGGATTTCTCAGTCTTCCTCCTCTATTACAGCTGCTTGGGCACAGCTACTCAGCTAATTTCCGCATCGTAGTACAGGGTGAGATCACGTAATCTATCAGATTGATTAACACTTAACTTCGATGTCTAAACTTAGGAGAAAAAGCAGGTTCTTATGATTCCGTTCATAAAGTCACAAGACCTTGGCAAATTTAATGATAGTGACAGGGTTTAGCGGCCACCGTGGTGTGATGGTGCGGGTAAAAGCAATATCAAAATTTTAAGAAATAAGGTTTTTCAATTAGAAGAAAAATTTTCTAAGCGCGGGTCGCCCCACGGCCAGTGTTTGGCAAGCGCTCCGAGTGTATTTCTGACTATGAAAAGCTCTCAGTGAAAACTCATCTGCCTTGCAGATGCCGTTCGGAGTCGGCATAAAACATGTAGGTTCAGTCCGGCCAATTTGTAGGGAAAATCAAGAGGAGCACGACGCAAATTGAAGAGAGGCTCGGCCTAGATCTCTTCGGAGGTTATGCGCGCCTTACATTTATTTAATTTTTGACAGGGGTTTCCCAGAAACTATAGGTTTAGCTAGATTTGTGGCACCAAATAGCTCTGGATTAGAGCGATCCCACTGCAGCACATTTCTTACCTCAAAAATATGTATCCAGATTAGCAATTTGACTACCAATACTCCAATCTTTTCATTAGTGTTAAGATGATTTGACTGACACCATCTACAAACTATTCCTACCAGAGGTAGTCAGTTGAATATGCGCAAAGACCATTGACAACGATACGCAATCTCATGCAATGAATCAGCTCACTCTTCTTATAGACCTAAGTGATGCCAGTTGGCACATAACCGTTCTTAATGAAAACCTTATGCGCAACCAGTATCCTCTATCAGAAGCTGTGACTCTCCTGGACTACGTCATGCCGGAGATGGGGCACAGCTGATTTATTCTCAGAAACTTGAAAGGGATTCTAACTGCCGTGAACATCAAGTTTTTCACAGCCAAAAGGGGATCACAAAGGTTATTGTCAAACATCCGAACTGTTGAATTTCCAGTGTCATCTTTAGTTCAAACCTTCTTGCTGTTAATGGAAGTTTTTTGTGTAGGAGCCAATATGCAACAAATCGAAAGTAGCTTCGAAAATAGTACCGCAGGTAGTTCATTGTGTTCTCCAATAAAATCAAACCTTAAACATTAAGTACTTATCCTGGGTAGTTTTTATAAGGTCGTATAATGTGAATAGAGTTGCTTTGCTCTCAGTTAATGTGACAAAAGGTATCATGGAGTTTTTGCATAAGTAAGCTCTTAGGCCAGATTTTTCTACTATACATTAATTACGTTAATTTGGAGTACTTTTGGCTCTTCTAGAGTAGCTTCAGCATGCGTGCACACACAACATGCACTTGTGATGTTTCTATCCATTTACGTAACTCTCTGTTCTAGTATTCTATCTGGGATCTAAGTATGTAAAATTTGATATTTCCTGCAAGTTCAAGTTTATTTATTATCTTGCAATGCTTCATTTGTCTTTTAGAACACAGTAGTAGTACATTATACATATGAATGCATATATGTATGGTATGATGTGTAATTATGTAGAGCATGCCCCGCAGGAAATATATAGTCAAGTATCATAAGTAAAACATGCCTCTTCGATGTCAACTCAAGAACTCAAACTTATTTTTCAACCGTTATATTCGAACTTAGCGCTAATCTTCTTTCTTTTACTTATTTAATTTGATCTCTTACTTTATGACAATGTATGTAACATAACATTGCATACGCCTAACATGAGTCATAACCTATAACTACATTATATCACTATATAAGCAATTTTCATAACCTTATAACTTTTCGAATACAAACATTTTGACCAAACATTTTTTGAAGTAAGGCTACTTAAAATACTTTCAATTAGGTATCGCATTGAAAATTTCGAATTTTCGTATTAGAGTTTCCGAATTTTTTTGAGTATGCAATGTTGTAGCCCAATTAAACTATTTCGAAAAAATTTGACAATCGAGACAGCTGCTTCAAATATTTTGAATTATATATTTCGAGTTTGCAGACTTGTTTGAGTATGCCGTTTTGCAGCGCCATAAAAGCTATGCAAACCAGTTCAAAAAACATTTTTCGAAAACATTCAAAAAAATTCGCACAGTCTGCATTGGGAGCGTGTCATTATTCTGTATTACAAATTCTGGTGACAAAATCTGTAATTTGCAAAAAAAATTCTGCCCGAACAAATTCTGGCTTTCTAAAATGTCTGTTTTTTTAAATTCTGCATGTTTAATTCTGGAAGTCAAATTCCGGAATAATGGCATGGCGTAGCCGGTGTTGGATCGGCAAGGGTAATATTTTAAAGGCCGCTACGCAGAAGGACATTACCGTGGCGGTAGCCACGGTTATACCACACACCCGGACGTGGCATGGCGTAGGCCCAGGGTTATTTTTTATATGCGCGGCGAAAGCCGCCTATGCAGAAAAGTGTTCGACGCAGAATTACTGTGCATGGCGCACTTTTCAAATATATATATATATTTTAATACAGAATTTTCTAATACAGAATTTTGAAAAGCAGAATTAAAGAAAGCAGAATTTATAAAAAAGCAGATTTTAAAAAGCAGAATTTTGTTTTTAGAATTTGTACATACATAAAATCTCACTAAAATTTGAGAAATCTGCATGAAAATTTCGAGTTTTATTTGAATTTTCAGAATTTTTTTGAGTGTGGCAGTTTTGTAGCCTAATCAAACTATGCAAACCAATATCAAAACGTATTCTAATAATTTCGAAAATTTTTATTTCGAGTTTTCAGACTTTTTGAGTACGCTTTCAAATTATGAAAACCATCTCAAACATGTTGTCGAATAATTCAAGAAGAAAATTTCGTATTATTTTTTTAGTAAATTTCAAATCAAATCTCAAAACCAATTCGAAAGTTTGAGAAGTTTGCACGGAAATTAAAAATTATTTATTAAGAATTTTCAGAATTTTTAAGTATGCAGTTCTGTAATCCAATTAAACTATGCAAGTTGACATAACATTTTCTTACAATTTCAAAAATTCGAGAAGGTTGCATGAAAATATTGAAATTTTATTTAGGAATTTTCAGAACTCTTTGTTCTCAATTTGAGGCTCCAGAAAACTCAATTTGAGCTTCGTAAAAACTATGTAAACCAATTTTGGAAATGTCCTCAACTATTTTTGAAATTCGAAAAGATTGCACAAATTTCGAATTATTTATTTAGAATTTTCAGAATATTTTTGATTATACTATGTAAACTAATTTCAAAAAGCTTCGAACATTAAAAAAAACTGCATGAAAATTTAGAATTTTATTACTTAGAAATTTCAGAATTGTATTGAGTATGCAGTTTCGTAGCTCATCGATCTATGCAAACTAATTAAGAACGTTTTTGAAAAATTTCAAAAATTCGATAAGTTCATGTAGACTTCGAATTTTTGATTTTAAATTTTCATAATTTTTTGAGTACGCTGTTTTGTTGCCACATCAAAACTAAGCAAACAAATCTGAAAAATTATCCCGAAAAATTTTAAAAGTTCTAGAAGTCTGCATGAAAATTTCGAGTTTTTAATTTAGACTTTTGAGAATGTGTTGAGTATGCAGTTTGGTAGTTCACTCAAACGAACAAACAAATTACAAAACTTTTCGAAAAATTTAAATTTTCATTGCAATATAAAATAGAATAAGGACGAAATAAAGATACTCTTCGGAAAACAAAATTTCAAAAATCAATGCGAATTTTGAAATCTTTTAACTCCTATATCTGTTGATTAAAAGTGACTGGTCCAAAAAACTGTGAACTAAAAAAAATCTGAAAATTCTAGATAGAAAATTTTAAATTTTATATGGGCTACACATTTCATGCTCTTTTTCGTTAATTTATCAAATTAAATAAAATTTGAGATTTTCATGTTAACTTTCAAATTTTCGGAAACTTTCGAAAATGTTTTCGAGCGGGGTTTACACAGTTTCAATTACAAATTAGATATTGAAAATTAAAAGGAGGAATATAACTGATGAGATTTTCCAAGTATCGTCACTGCTATTTTGTGTTCACACATGATATCTAAGCATTTCTAAAAAACACATTTTTGTACTTTACATTTGCCATTAATTGATTAAAGCTTGTAAAAAAGTAGAAATTCAATTTAACAGAAGATAGATGAGTGAATTCTGACAGCAAAACGTATGAAATTTCTGCTAACAATATAATGTTAGAAAATAATTAAGGTGCATAAACATACATTCATATTTGGGCAAATAGAAAATCAGGCGCTATTCTAACGAGTTAAATGGGCAAACTCCATTCAGTAATATACGATTGAATTTGCTTTGAGTAGAGAGAAAAATTAAATTGAAACAATATGATGATTTTAGCACGAAAAAATGTAGGAATTAAAGAATATGTTTGCTTTGTTATGATTTCTTTGCTAGTGGCTAAACAAGTAGAATTCACAAATTAATATTCATATCGGCAGCACTGGGAAAAGTGAAATGAGTTTGGATACTGAGAAATGGAAAAAACGTGTCAAAAAGTGTAATCAATACGTTGTTGTGGGTGAAGTATTTGGCAAGGAAAGCCGACAATATTTTAATAATATTCTTTTATTTTTTAATTATTATATCTGAGAAGAAAATATTGTTTATCTTGGTAAAAGAGTTGGAGAGCATATTACGAATGGTGCGTTATGGAATCTATAAAAAAATTCATTGCATATCTTTTAATTGTGATTTTTTGTTTGGACCACCTTTGAACTGTTTGCAGTGTTTGATGTGAAAATTTAAAATTTTATTTTATCTCAGTCTTACACCTGCTGGACTATTAGTGATTGCGTATTTTGCATAACTTTATCGAGTATGTGTAAAATAATTCAGCTGCCATTTCACGCTCCAGTTGTGTTCCCTTTAATTGTAGATACATATCGACCTTAAGAGATAAAGTGCAATTTTATGTAATACAAATAAAAGAAAAATAGTTAAGAGTTTAAATAAAGTTGTAGGTAATAAAATTTAGAAGGGGTTTGAGGAAGCTATGAAGCTATAAGACTGGTATTGCATTAGCCAACCTCTTGAGTTCCTCCAATGGACACCATAATTCCTTGGATAAACAAAAATGAGAGATGCGTTGCAAATAATCGGCGAAACCCGTGAATCTCAGAGATTCGACACTAACGATCACAATCGATATGAAAATACGTTTAAAATTACTTAAAATGTATGTTTTTCCCCATGAAACTAATAGGGAAACTGACTGATGGAAGCGGATAGTTTCCATTTAGCTCGCGAATTTGTTACAATAAGGTTGAGAGAAGACTCTACCTTTCAATTGCCTCTTCAGTCTGAAGAATTTTGAGAACACATATTACAACAACAAAGAACCGAGAATACCGAGTATTTGTGAAGTAGAATGTGCAAACATATAAATCTATGCCCCTAGAAAATTAATGTTTTGGTTCAGAGATAGAAGTCTAAACCACAACAGAGGTAGCTTGGACTAAAAAGAAACATGTCGAACTCTTCACGGTAACTAGCGATACAGAAAAGATATTGTTTTGCTATCAAAAGCGAAATTACTGTCGAGTGATTGGTTGTTATTGGCCTGTTACCTCCGGGTTGCAGATTGTGTCATTGATAACAAGCCGATGAGTCCTCGGTATCAAAACTATAGCTTTTGCGATAACAAAATCTTTGTAACAAATCGAAACCTTACACAAAAAATCGCAACCTTAAACTAACAATCGATAGCCTATCGATAAGTGTTCAATTAATATTCCATCAATTTTCAATAATATATCGATAGCTTTTGTATGAAAAATCGATTACCTTGACTACTATATTATAATCGTATGACACGCGTAACAAGTTGGTAAATTCCGATATGACATCTGTAACTATTATTCACAATTGAACCGGTCGGGTTTGTCTGTTTGTGTTCGATCCAGAAATAAGTAGACCATACATGCTGTCAGATTACTGCAGCGCCTTTCAGGCGGAAATTATAGCCGCCGTGAAGAATATGCGTTGGTAGAGGTAAGTTATGAGGTTGGAAGCGTGCTTAAGCTTGGCTTCGCGTCAATATATGTATATAGTTGATGTTTGGTAGTCAGCTGTGGGGTCGATTAGGGCAATAATATTTCGCACATTACTTTCATCAAGTGGTATTTGGTTGTTGTTTGTTTGTGTTTTGTGGTGTGCTGGGATTACAAAGAATCATTGGAAAAACTTCGCTCTTGGCAGGACTATAGCATCTAACAGTGGTTCCCTTGTCTTAAAGGGATAGATGAGGCAAGGAAAAGGCTTATGGTGTTGCTAAGGAGGAGAGGCGATTCGGCTTGAATCCACCATAGTATTCGCT
>JARSSU010029532.1:0-49039 GCA_029619165.1 Eurosta solidaginis
AAAAAAAATAAAAAAAAAACAAATAAGGAGGTTAAGGTCGGGTGTAACCGAACATACCTACTCAGTTAGAGCTATGGTGGCCAAACATAAGGGGAAAAAGAACTATTAGGAAAATGAAAACCAGGGAACCCTTGGAATGTTGTTGTATGAAAGTGTATCAACTGGGAAAGGTATAAGAGATTTTATGAGGCAGTGGCCATAGTTTCTAAGGTGGACGTCATTTCGGGATATCGCATTAAAGTGCTTAGACATATGTACACATGAGAGGTCTATATTGAAATATCAGTTTGCACCATCATTTATGTGCGTAGTAAGCGTACATCAGTGGACTAAAAAATATCTGTAATTTGAGCCGTGGCTCAAAGGCTAACGAATCTTGCTTGAATAACATTATCAAGAGTAATTTGCTCTAGCTTTGTTCGAGAATATGTCGGTTCTTGCTTCATATAGAGCATTTGAATAAGATGTGAAATATGTCATTTGTGTCCACTGTGAACGCTCGGATCTTAGACTTTCCTCTTCCTTATGGATGTCTTTTGAAATACCTATGTCCGCAAAGTATTCTGGTATCGAAACAGTTACTTCGCCAAAGCTTGTAACATTTGCCATGTTGAGAGTATATTGGATATGGGCAAAGGTTTCCAAATGTTAACTTTATGGCGTTAGCGTGACTGCCTCGAAAACATTTAATTTTACTTCTCGAACCTTTGAATTTGTGATGTTATAGTCGCCCTTACGTCAGAAAGGCTACCGTGGGCTATCTATGTAACCGAATAAATTTCATGCACTCTTTGCACCATATGCAATTTTGCCGACCATTCCCTTCTTATTCTAGATTTTATATGTCAATGGGGATCTCCAGAGATAACTTATGTGTGATTAGTACGCTACTTTTAGAAACTATAGAAGATCACTTTTACTTTTTGATACGGAAGTATGATTTACGACGGATCGGAGGCTTGGCAACGTAGATTGGTGATGCTGATTAAGAGCGTCCTCTTAACTGCCATGTTCGCCGTCAACCTTCTTGGGAATATGTTTGGATGCCTCCGCTCCAGTATGTTAGTTCGAAGTCCATCTCCAGGTCCAGGTCCGAGCTAGGATGACAGGGGGTTGTAGTTTTTCTTTTTCTATGGCAGTTGAACTAAGCGGTTTTATAAGCATTCAACAGTTTTTCGACTTTGTCGAGCATAGATAACATCCGGTATGCAGATGAAGAGCTAAAATCACAATTACCCTACTTACTGCTTTTTCCATGCTTCGAGGTGGAAGTTTCCCTTAGACATTCGGTTATACATGACTTCATTAAATACACAGCGACTATGGATTGCTCAACTTCTTTCCGCAAAATGCATCTCTGTTGTAATAAATGGTGAAATTTACTGAAGCAAGCTTATCATGTGTTTACTATATCCTCTCACTTCGTGAGTAAGAAGAGTAATGTTTAGGTAAAGTTAAGAGGTCGTTTATGGAATCTTCCCACGATTTCACTCAAACTTTTTAAAAACCGTTGTACACAGAAATTTTTTGGTCTTGTTTACAGTCCTGTACATCACCAGATAAAGTGATAAAACGACTGCTCTTCCTCTTCATCCTGACAGCTTCTGTAGCTTGTAGCTAATCGTTGGAACAATAGCACATTAATTGTGATTACACCCGTAATACTACCCCTGCAGTTAAATTTTATTTTCTATCCGCCTCGCTGGAGTACATTTACGAATCTTTCCTGGCCACAATATCTGCAAATTCATTCCCTTAAATATCGCTCCGAGGATACCTGACTCTATCACGTTGGATTCTTATACCTATAAGGCGGTCTCGATGTCACAAAGAATGTACATTGTTGTCTTAGACCGTACAGTTTTCGAGCAGTCGGGCTGCTCCTTCTATAACATATACACACGCTTGAAGACACAGCATGAGTCAGGAAATCGGTACGACTTATTCACCTACAGATGCTTTGACGTCTTCTCTTAACTCGCTTATATCTCTCAACTCCTTTTTATTTTTATTTTGACACTCCGCTTCCGCCATAGCTTGTCCGCAATGTGTGACCTTCGCATTTGACAAACATTCATCGGTCCACTAGTACAAGGACATTAGGCGCTGTTTAGTTTGACAGCCTCGCATGTGTTTTGTCGCCTGCCTGTTTGACTCGCAGTCTTGTAGCGTTAATAAGTCCCAAATACTTGATGAAGTGACATGACTGAAAAAGACTAAAATCGACGTTGTCTGTTATTGCCACATAATAAAATGAAAATAATAAATGGCTTGAATATTATATTCGCTATATGTGATTACTGTGTTTAAAATAATTTTCAAAAATGTCAGGCAGGCCTAGAAATATGCGTTGTGAAAATAACCAACGGCTGCAGCCGAAAGCCTTCGTTGCTAGCACTACGTTGTTTTATAAGTTTATATAACGATTGTATTGCTATGTAAGCTTTAACAAAAAAATATAAAATAAAAATAAAAAATAAAAACTGCTACATGCGATTTGTATAGCATTACGCTTTACGCTGCAACCAGCCTCAGGGTTCAGGGAGCTACTGAAAATTTTATTCTCAGCTTTGCATAAAAACTTTGGAGCACCTGAAATCATGCAACAATCAAGACTTCAAAGAATTTATTTTGCTTCCCCTGTCCGTTTCATTTCCGGGAGTTTGATATCACGTAAATAAGCAGTCATCTTGAATTAAACATAACAAAGTGGCTAGAAATATGTTTATAAAAAATCTTTATATGAGGCCCACTTCACATTCTATATCTATGGCTAACTGCATATGTCCATTCTATTGCGATAAAATATGGTTTTCAACTTAAATTAAACTTTTATACTCAGTTGAGCAGAGCTCACAGAGTATATTAAGTTTGATTGGATAACGGTTGGTTGTACATATATAAAGGAATCGAGATAGATATAGACTTCCATATATCAAAATAATCAGGATCGAAAAAAAATTTGATTGAGCCATGTCCGTCCGTCCGTCCGTCCGTCCGTCCGTCCGTCCGTTAACACGATAACTTGAGTAAATTTTGAGGTATCTTGATGAAATTTGGTATGTAGGTTCCTGAGCACTCATCTCAGATCGCTATTTAAAATGAACGATATCGGACTATAACCACGCCCACTTTTTCGATATCGAAAATTTCGAAAAACCGAAAAAGTGCGATAACTCATTACAAAAGACAGATAAAGCGACGAAACTTGGTAGATGGGTTGACGTTATGACGCAGAATAGAAAATTAGTAAGATTTTGGACAATGGGCGTGGCCCCGCCCACTTTTACAAGAAGGTAATTTAAAAGTTTTGCAAGCTGTAATTTGGCAGTCGTTGAAGATATCATGATGAAATTTGGCAGGAACGTTACTACTATTACTCTATATGTGCTAAATAAAAATTAGCAAAATTGGATTAAGAACACGCCCGCTTTTTAAAAAAAAATTTTTTTAAATTCAAATTTTAACAAAAAATTTAATATCTTTACTGTATATAAGTAAATTAAGTCAAAATTCAACTCCAGTAATGATATGATGCAACAAAATACAAAAATAAAAGAAAATTTCAAAATGGGCGTGGCTCCGCCCATTTTCATTTAGTTTGTCTAGAATACTTTTATTGCCATAAGTCGAACAAAAATTTACCAATCCTTCTCAAATTTGGTAGGAGCATAGATTCTATGACGGTAACTGTTCTCTGTGAAAATGGGCGAAATCGGTGGAAGCCACGCCCAGTTTTTATACACAGTCCACCGTCTGTCCTTCCGCTCGGCCATTAACACAATAACTTGAGCAAAATCCGATATATCTTTACTAAACTTAGCCCACGTACTTACCTGAGCTCACTTTTTCTTGGTATAAAAAATGGGCGAAATCTGGCCATAACCACGCCCACTTTATCGATATCGAAAATTACGAAAAATGAAAAAAATGCCATAATTCTATACCAAATACGAAAAAAGGGATGAAACATGGTAACTGGATTGGTTTGTTGACGCAAAATATAACTTTGGAAAAATCTTTGTAAAATGGGTGTGACACCTACCATATTAAGTAGAAGAAAATGAAAAAGTTCTACAAGGCGAAATCAACAGCCCTTGGAATCTTGGCAGGAATACTGTTAGTGGTATTGCATATATAAATAAATTAGCAGTACCCGACAGATGATTTTCTGGATCACCTGGTCCACATTTTGGTGGATATCACGAGAACGCCTTCACATATACATCTAAGGGCCACTCGCTTTTAAAACCCTCATTAATACCTTTAATTTGATATCCATATCGTACAAAAACATACCAGAGTCACCCCTGTCCCACCCTAATGGCGATATCTCGAAAAGGCGTCCACCTATAGAACTAATGCCCCCTCTCTCTTAAAATGCTAGTAACACCTTTCGTTTGATACCCATATCGTACAAACATTCTAGAGTAACCCCTGGCCCACCCTAATGGCGATATCTCGAAAAGGCGTCCACCTATAGACCTAGTGTCCACTCCCTCTTAAAATGCTCAGTAACACCTTTCGTTTGATACCCATATCGTACAAACATTCTAGAGTCACCCCTGGCCCACCCTAATGGCAATATCTCGAAAAGGCGTCCACCTATACACCTAATGCCCACTCCCTCTTAAAATGCTCAGTAACAGCTTTCGTTTGATACCCATATCGTACAAACATTCTAGAGTCACACCTGGCCCACCCTAATGGCGATATTTCGAAAAGGCATCCACCTATAGAACTAAGGATTACTCCCTTTTAAAATACTCATTACCACCTTTCATTTGATACCCATATCGTACAAACACATTCTAGAGTCACCCTGGCCCACCCTAATGGCGATATCTCGAAAAGGCGTCCACCTATAGACCTAATGTCCACTCCCTCTTAAAATGCTCAGTAACACCTTTCGTTTGATACCCATATCCTACAAACATTCTAGAGTCACCCCTGGCCCACCCTAATGGCGATATCTCGAAAAGGCGTCCACCTATAGACCTAATGTACACTCCCTCTTAAAATGCTCAGTAACACCTTTCGTTTGATACCCATATCGTACAAACATTCTAGAGTCACCCCTGTCCCACCCTAATGGCGATATCTCGAAAAGGCGTCCACCTATAGACCTAATGCCCACTCCCTCTTAAAATGCTCAGTAACACCTTTCGTTTGATACCCATATCGTACAAACATTCTAGAGTCACACCTGGCCCACCCTAATGGCGATATCTCGAAAAGGCGTCCACCTATAGAACTAAGGATTACTCCCTTTTAAAATACTCATTACCACCTTTCATTTGATACCCATATCGTACAAACACATTCTAGAGTCACCCTGGCCCACCCTAATGGCGATATCTCGAAAAGGCGTCCACCTATAGACCTAATGCCCACTCCCTCTTAAAATGCTCAGTAACACCTTTCGTTTGATACCCATACCGTACAAACATTCTAGAGTCACCCTTGGTCCAGCTTTATGGCGACATCTCGAAAAGGCGTCCACCTATAGAACTAAGGATTACTCCCTTTTAAAATACTCATTACCACCTTTCATTTGATACCCATATCGTACAAACACATTCTAGAGTCACCCTGGCCCACCCTAATGGCGATATCTCGAAAAGGCGTCCACCTATAGACCTAATGCCCACTCCCTCTTAAAATGCTCAGTAACACCTTTCGTTTGATACCCATATCGTACAAACATTCTAGAGTCACCCTTGGTCCACCTTTATGGCGATATCTCGAAAAGGCGTCCACCTATAGAACTAAGGATTACTCCCTTTTAAAATACTCCTTACCACCTTTCATTTGATACCCATATCGTACAAACACATTCTAGAGTCACCCCTGGCCCACCCTAATGGCGATATCTCGAAAAGGCGTCCACCTATAGACCTAATGCCCACTCCCTCTTAAAATGCTCAGTAACACCTTTCGTTTGATACCCATATCGTACAAACATTCTAGAGTCACCCCTGGCCCACCCTAATGGCGATATCTCGAAAGGGCGTCCACCTATAGACCTAATGCCCACTCCCTCTTAAAATGCTCAGTAACACCTTTCGTTTGATGCACATATCGTACAAACACATTCTAGAGTCACCCCTGGCCCACCCTAATGACGATATCTCGAAAAGGCGTCCACCTATAGACCTCATGCCCACTCCCTCTTAAAATGCTCAGTAACACCTTTCGTTTGATACCCATACCGTACAAACATTCTAGAGTCACCCCTGGCCCACCCTAATGGCGATATCTCGAAAAGGCGTCCACCTATAGACCTAATGCCCACTCCCTCTTAAAATGCTCAGTAACACCTTTCATTTGATTCCCATATCGTACAAACACATTCTAGAGACACCCCTGGTCCACCTTTATGGCGATATCTCGAAACGGCGTCCACCTATGGAACTAAGGATCACTCCTTTTCAAAATACTCATTAACAGCTTTCATTTGATACCCATATCGTACAAACACATTATAGAATCACCCCTGGTCCACCTTAATGGGGACATCTCGAAAAGGCGTCCACCGATAGACCTAAGGCCCACTCCCTCTTAAAATGCTCAGTAACACCTTTCATTTGATACCCATATCGTACAAACAAATTCTAGAGTCAGCCCTGGTCTACCTTTATGGCGATATCCCTAAATGGCGTTCATCCATAGAACTATGGCCTATTCTCTCTTAAAATACTCTTTAATACCTTTCATTTGATACACATGTTATACAACCACATTCCAGGGTTACCCCAGATTGATTTTCCTTATTTTGTCTCCATAGCTCTCAACTGAGTATGTTATGTTCGGTTACACCCGAACTTAGCCTTCCTTACTTGTTTTTATTGATTTTGATACTAAATTCTACCTCTTAAATCTACCAGATTCATCAAAAATCAAATTGAAAATCCGTTTAATTTATATTTCTCATAAGAATCCAATTAAATTTTTCAATTCATTTTGCATTCAGAAATTTGTTCAATTCAAATAAAAATAGTGACTCGCAACATTTTCTCAAAACTCGGTACTTCATAAACAAGCTACCATAAATAAATGTTAGTATGTAGCTACAACAAAAAAAAGGGGCAAAAATGAAAGGGCAAAAGAGCTCAAGTGGGTGTCAAAAGTCTTCAATATTCAAACTTATGAATAAAAAAAAATGTATGTACAAATGAAACCGGCTATAATATTTATAAGCGCGACTGGCTCATAAGAATGCAAAAATAAAAACGAAACAAAGCAATGCAATCAAGCTGGCAAGTGATTGAGTGAAGAGTGGAATGCAAACAGCAGTGAGTTTAAATTATTAGGATGGCACAAATTTATAGGGGGAAACAGGCATTTGGCCTCTATGCATGACAACTTACTTTGGTGAAACATAACATATATTCGGTTTTTGTAATAACATTTTAAGTATTATAGGTTATTAAAATTTATTAAGTTTATTTAAATTTGATATAAGCTAAATTGGAACCAGTAATTGAAAAAAGGCATCATTTAACGAAAGTCTGTCACATTGCTGTCAGTGCTTCCAGTGTTCGCTTACAGCTATTTTTGCAAACTATTACATACTCTGAGGCAGGGATGCACCTTAACGTTAAGCTAATCGTTTATCAAAAAATTTCCACCGTTTCCGTTGAAACACTTCGAAATATTATCGATAAAGAAATTATCAAGATAAATTGTATCTCGTTTTCAACCGAAACGAAAAGCTTTCGTTAACGTTAAAAACGTTAACAAAAACGTGATACTTTATGTTTGAATTGTGCTGGCAATGCTATAGCCATGGTGAAGCCGTAAGGTGGTAACAACGAGCGCACATACACACACAAACTCCATGTAATTTGTTTGTGTAATTCGTTGGTGGTAATGTCAAAAATACTCTGAGAAATGTTCGTACTGTCAAAATTCATGAGAAAAGTTGCAATCAGCTTGGCTAATGCTTTCACCTTTAATGACCCCGCCATCAATCAGCTTTGCCAGCATAGTTTGAAATTAATAATCAACATAAACGATTTGATTTCGTTTTGATATGGCAGAAAACGAAACGATATCATTTCGTTAATTTGACGTTCTTAACGGTAATAAACTAAACGAAATGACTTTGTTTCGTTTATTAACGTTAATTATCGTAACGAAATGATATCGGTTCGTTGGTTAAGCATGCCTGCTCTGAGGCGATCCTTTCATTATTTTTTAAAATATCTTCCTCTACTGAACTATTCAAAGACTAGACAAATCAAAAGTTGATTTTGGCTGTCAGTGAGCTTTGAAAGTTCTCACAAAAAACGAACGGTTTCGTTATTTTCTTCAAGACAAGGAGATCATATTTATTTATCATAATAACTTTATCTACTAGCAATTACACAGGTTGTCTTCAGCTAACTCCTGCCAGTCTGGCTTTAACAAAGTTACTAAGCGGTTTTCAAAGGAGGGAAGAAGCGTGCCCTTCATCCTGGTGAGCACCGATTAAGCCTGTTCAGAGATCAAACTAGTCAAGTGATCAGTCATTTATTTCCAGGAAACCCCGTGTACTCTTTCAGCTGAGTAGTTAGATCGTGGACATATTTTAGCATTTTTTTTGCTGCATCAAAGAGATCCTAGACAAAGCCTAAGGTACAACTTGATTGTCACTGCGGAAGCGTAAACTCCAGTTTACTAACCGATTAAACAGAAAAAAATTTAATACCTTGAGAATTGACAATCCTCTGTTAGAAAAGACGAAACATAGTTTGTTAGTAAAAAGTGAAATGCTCCAATGTGGAGTGGTTTTCATTAAAGACTGGGGATCCATTCAGCCCACTCAATATTAATTTTAGTTGAATCAACGAGCGAACTGTCTTTACTGCAAGTGTGTCTCATAGAAATATGCTTTCGATTTCGATAATCGAGCAATCACCTACGGTCAATTTCATCAAGAAGAATCGCGTTAAATGTTTCACTCGCCTACAAGCCACTTAATTTCCATTTTATAGCATTGTCATCAGGTTTCAAGATTCCAAAATAATGCACTGCAATTGACTCACAAGAAGTGATCGAGCTAATAAAATTTCAGTAGTAAAAAAACACGACCCTTCCTAATAAACACCAACACAATCACAGTTAATAACAACTAGTATGGGGTAGTCAGGGAGCAATTGATAAAATATTCATAACAGGAACTGGAGAAAATAAAATGCAATGCAAAAAGTATTAACAAAAGAGTCACATTTGAATGCAAAAAATAAAGCAAACAGAAGCTCCAGCCAGCTGACGAGAAGCAAAATTGCAATGAAAATGAAATCCTTTTTTTTTAGTGCAGAGACTGTAAAATTTGACTACCAAAGCGCAAGCACAATAGTTACTGATGCCCCATAGAAGGATTTTAAGGCGAACAAACACACATGCACATAGATATCACATACCGACAAATGCATAATAAGCTACTAGAACAAAAAAAATTGCTCAAAATGAAATGAAGTTTCATTAAATAGCACTCATACGCGATGTACACCGCATCCCCAAAGCTTGGACGTATTACGAGTATGTGACTGTAAGGGTAAGCAGCGTGCAAACGAACAAATGGCATTCGAACAACAGCAACTGACTCTCGTCGCCAATCCCCAGGGGATGTGCATATGTATTTGTATGTGAACTTTACATTTCATTCATATGAAATTACCTGCGTCATGCAAAACCAAACAACATCAGCGTCCAACAAGGCGCCGTATTTCAGAGCACACATTGGGTAGCGCCTGTTGAGGGCGGACTGCGGCCACCAAAGTTAAGATTCCATTGAAAGTTGAAGTTAAGCTATGTATGCTGTAATTTGGCTTAGTCATTTGACAGAGCTGTGTACTTGCCTTCAAAATTCTGCCACACTTGCCACATTAAATTCGCGCGCTTGGTGCATAGCATTGGCTAACACCGGCAACAATGTGCTGACTGGGCGGAGGGGAGTGGTTTGGTAGTTGTTCATTAAAAATGTAGCAGTCGCTGTGTATTAGTGGATGTCACTACATACGCATATGTGCACATACGACATATGCATCTACCAAATAAATACATAACTAGATGCGGCACTTAAATATGCAACCACGAACAATTCGTTAGAAGCGAGCATCGCTGTATTCAGCCAAGCACTAATCGGTGCAATTGGGAGAGATATTTTGATAAAGTGGGGTTTTATGTATTTAAAATGTCATGACAAAAATGCATGTAAAAATAATGCGAAATGCAAGATATACAACTTTGGATATTCGCTTATGCAAAATTCACAGACTCAAAGTCAGCATAGTGGGATTACTGGGGATCAAAACTTTAAAAATAAATAAATGTAAGGCGCGATAATCTCCGAAGAGATCTAAGGCCTAGCTTCTCTTCCAATTTGCGTCGTGCTCCTCTTATTTTTCCCTACAAATTGGCCGGACGGGACCTACATGTTTTATTCCGACTCCGAACGGCATCTGCAAGGCAGATGAGTTTTCACTGAGAGCTTTTCATGGCAGAATACAATCGGAGCGCTTGCCAGACACTGCCGAGGGGCGACCCCGCTTAGAAAAATTTTCTTCTAATTGAAAAATCTTATTCTAAAATTATGATGTTGCTTTGCCCGTGAGTTGAACCCAGCGCATATGGTGTGATAGGCGGAGCACGCTACCATCACACCACGATGGCCGCCGATCAAAACTTTATATTCACAAAATCAACGCCTGACTGGAATATCACCCAATGCCATCCCCTCAGAGGCAAGAACGCACTATTTCAGATATGTTGGATCCACACCAAATTCTGAGATTGGCGCATTTCACCAAGAGGTGTTCTGGAATGCAAACATGGATTGGAGATATTTCGCTTAGGCCGTACCGTACAACAATATGGATTTCCTGGCCAAAAGGGATAGAAGGTAAGGAAAAAGGTCTATGAGATGGCAAAGGAGAGTATAGGACACGTGGGATTTACATTGTAGCCCATTTTAGGGACGAATGAAAAGTAGACAGGAGTGACAAATAATCCATCATGCTCTAAAGGCATGGGCTGCAAAATTTCTAAGATCATGTGCAATCCTACAATATTATGCTTGAAGACATCTAGCTCAAGTTTAAGATGGACGTCCTAACTGGACACTGCCTTCTCGTTAGTGACAGGAAATGAAGAAAGTTCGGGGTGTAATAAAAAAACGGCTTAGCAGTTCATGGTCCTCGTTCGCGAGAGGCTCCAGCTACTAATGGCGGTAGACTTATCACAAAAAGGCTGCAATGAAGGTTTTAGAAAAATTCAAGTATTTGAGGGTTTGCATTTGGTCGGCAAAGAAGGCATTACATGGCTGAATGCGTTTGTAACACTTCAACCACCGCAGGATTGCGGGTTCAAATCCCACTCCCGTAATAAAAGGCTTTCTAGATATTTACAAGGTATAATTGAAACAGCTGTCGCCTTGTCCGTCCCTTATGTCACGTTGTTTAATTTTTTCCCGATTTAATATATAAAGTGTGGTAATACTATGGATACTTTTCAGCCTGCGGAGATTTTTATTGACCTCCCAGTTCAACCTAACTCTCTCCCAGAAATCGTAATTTATGCCGATATGGCATTCTTTGTATCACATTGGTAACTCGGGAGTCCGAAAACCGAACTCAAGCAAGTTTTTATTTTTAAAATAAATACTTATTGCATTAAATAAATAAATAAATAATACAATGTGCGATGTACCTACGAAGAGAATATAGGATGAGCTAATCTTCCAATTTGCATCGTGCTCCTTTTTAATTTTTCCCTGAAAACTTGCGTAACGGGAACCACGTGTTTTCCGCCGACTCCGAACGGCATCCGCAAGGAAGATGAGCCTTTCATGGCAGAAACACACTAGGAGCTTAGAAAAACTTTATCCTAATTGAAAAATTTGTTTCTAAATATTTGATGCTGTTTTGCCTTGGAGTTTAATCGGCGGCCGCTATTGCATTGCATCCTCTATAAACCAGACATACGCTTTAATGCATCACTATTTCATGACTTTGGGTGTAAGCGCCACTCCTTGCGAATAATGATGAACAAATTTTAACAAACATCCCACTCACCGTTCCTGCTATTCCAATTGTCTCTTCTCTACCACTCCACCTCTCGTAGTTATCCTCCTTCTCCATTCCCATCTACTCTTTTCTTTTTCCTTGACCTACCCTTTCCCACTCCATTATCACCCTCATTCCCACTCTTATGTTCTGTCCCACTCCCAAACACATCCCCACTTTCACTCACACTCCCACATAAACTCCCACTCTCGCTACCACTACCACTCCTTCTCTCACTTCCATACAGGACTTCCAATACAAATAATATAAATTAATAGAACTGTGAGCCATATTTAAAAACATTCCAATAAAAAGAACTAGCTATTTCGAATTTGAAAAACTTTAGTCTGGATATTACTTTTTATGATGGAATTTTTTCCCCAAAATAGTCCGAAAAATGATTTTTAAATTAAATTTAGCTCTCTTTATATAAATGGATCAAGATGCAGCTGAAAATGTGTCCAATGACATCAGACCCTTCAGACAATTTATGACCCGAATTTACGCTACGCTTGACTTTCAACTTTTGACTGTTAAGAATCAGACAATGAGAGCCTCCTTACACGTTTTCATATAAAACAAAAACGGATTGGAAAATGTTCTTAAACATTCACCGTAGGAACGTTTTTATATGGTTTACGCCTTTTATTCACTGACGAGTTAAACCTAGCCTAAAACTCGCCGAATTACCGATTCCATACCGTAGTTCTAAGGATCGCGTCACTACACCACAAGATCACTTCAGTTCTTAATTATGAATATGTTAACTTCACTCAACCAAATAAATCCAGCAACATGGAGGAATCAGTTCCCACAATAACTAAAAACAATGGCAAAACAAAAGCCAATGAAACGCCAAACTTGTTTACAAAAGTTGAATAGTCTCAGGTCACCAAACGGCTGTCGCACTCGATTGAGTCTTAACGCTTGAGTGGAACAATAGTTAGCACAGTTGAGCGCCTTATGCAATTTAAGAGTGAATGAATGGACGTGTAAATGACCAAATAAAATAATGAATGTGAGGTAGATGAATGAGATAGTCCAGTTGAGCTTCGATAAGCTTTAGCCTTAAAAAACCTATTGTTTCATATTGCATGAATATTAGGATTAAGGGGGAGCCACAATGCCATTATTTCATTAGCATTCTAAAATTTATTTGAATGCAACAATTGATATGAATAAGAAACAATACTTAGTAGTGTTGAAAGAACAAAATATTCATGGATCAGCTATTTTGTGGTGTTGATAGTAAGCAGTCGCTGCAATTAGATTTGTTATTTTATGTACCTGACGGCAGTAAGCTGGTCTAATTGCTTATGCAGTGGGGGGTACCTGCGGAACTCATGCTGGCACACTCAACGATAAAGTTGGTCGCCATCGCATTGTACTTAGGATAAAGTGGCGAAATCAGGTTAACGGATTTTTTTACATACTTCAATTCAGCTTAAAAACACACAATTTCCCAAGACTAGGAAAATCTCCACATTTTTCTGTGACTTGTTACTTGTTAGTACTTAATAAAGAAGTCGAAGTTCGGGTGGAACCGAATATATTTCTCGGAAAATCTTTGCAATTTCAATTATTTCACAGCAAGCCAACAATTTCAGCTTATAAATCAAACTAAGATTAATTTTTCCGCCAACTGCTGATTTGGACTGAGTAGGCAATTGAAAAGCAAAGTCCTCTCGAGAACACAAAATCACGATATACAACGCACTCATCATACCCGTCATAATATATGGCTCGGAATCATGGACGGTATCGAGAGAATATGAGATGGTTCTGAGAGTATTCGTGAGAAAAAATTCCAGAAGATTAAGGTTGTATGATGTCGACGGCGAATATTGAAGAAGGTGTAATGATGAGCTGTATGAGCTTTACGCAGATATCTCGATAGTGCAACGAATAAGAACACTAATGCTTCGCAGGCTAGATCATACTATTCGAATGGACGAAGAAATTCAGTCGATATCGCAGTTTGGAATCAGGGGAAGAGGGAGACCTCCACTGAGTTGGGAGAGGCAGGTGGAGAAGGACTTGTCTTACCTTGGTGCTCCCATTTGGCGTCAACTATCGCTAAACAGGGATAGCTAGCTTGACTTGTTACGAAACGGTCAAAATCGCTTGGGCGGTTAAGCGCCTATTAATGATGATGATGATGATGATGATGATAGGAACACAAAAGGTTTGTTTAGAATGCGGAATGCCATACTACACACATACACTAAACACACTTTTGGAGTTTTGATAGAAGGGACATGTAGAAAAGAAGTTTTCATAGATCTTCCTTTCATGTTTGAACCACTTACCTAATATTTTATTGGTATTGGTCAAATGAACTCAGAGTTATAACGATTAGAAACTGGTGTGATCGCATCACAAAGACTTGACAAAAATAAAATCGTTAAGTTCGTGCGTTCGAGTGGAGCTTGATGCCTTATCAATACTTTTTTATTATTATTATTCTTGTGTTACAATTATTCTTAATTAAAAAAATGTATAAATTAGAATAGAAGAAAGAAAATATGTAAGACAATTGCAATTGCTCGTTGCACAGATTCATTTTGGAAGCTGCTAAACTTCTTCATTAGCAACATTTTGGTTCAAGGTGGCCATATTAAATCATCTTCGAGATGGGCTTGTATTTAATGAACCAGAATGTAGCGGATCTATATCTGCCAAAGGACTATCAACATCGATAGCACTCCCCAAAAACTTCCAGGGGTGTTTTTGGTCGCTAAAACAAGACCGACAACAACAACATTCCTTAAAGTTGTTTACTCCACTTTTCATCAAAATAACTTATGACGCTGATGAATGGAAGGCGATTTCTGCTCAAGGTGGTAAAAGGAACTTTGGTGAATAATGTCCAGAGCCGCTAAAAATTATTCGAGATAAAACGTGCCATTTCTAACAGAATAATGAAAGCTGCTAGATCCATATATTTCCAATACATTTTGAAATCTAGAATAAGTTTTAAATTAAGATTTTTAATTCTACCGCGGTATCTACAATAAGCACTTTCATTGCAATTTAGTTATATATAAATTGATATTGAAGAAAATGTGTATAGTCGCCTTTTATATGGTGGTTCAAGGAAGAGGGTAGCGTAATCATAAACAGAACCTTCTAAGTCTCTTTTGGTTTTGAGAAGAAGTAATGTCGGGCCCGAGTAGATGCCCGAGCTCCCTTTTCCTGCAAATCATGGAGCATTCTTTTAGAGAGAGTATCAAGCAACTAGTTATTTGGAGGCAACAAGCCCAGCCCATGACAAGCTCTTTCTTATCACCATCAAATTGAGTGGGGGGCCATGAAAAAGTCGACTGCCTTCAATTCAAAGGAACATGAAACATCGCCATGCTGATACTAATACAGATTGAAATGCCTGACATCAAAAATTACCTCAAACTGACACCATGGTCATTTAATGTCAAATGTTTATGTATTATGTCACATGTATGACTTAATTGAAGTCGATATAGCACAAACCTAAGAGACTATCATAAAATAGCCCAACATTTTGTCTTCCTTAATTCATTTCCGTTTAATTTTTACCAGCATGCAGAATATGCTCTAGACTGAATCACTCCGCATATGATATTGTGACGAATATTAGCAACATTGTATCTACATAAACAAATCAATCATTACGTCTACACATATGTACATACAAGAAGCGGAGAGATATGCACAAACACATGCATATATCTGAGATACTCACAAAAGTAGGCAATCATCGGTGGAAGTATTACTCACATATACACGCGCATAAGAGAAGCTATAAACGTGCATCTGTAGTTTATAGCTGGTGAGTTTATAGCTGGTAAACAATTAGTAAATTCTAGAAGAAGAAACGCCTAGAAGTATACGTACGACACAGCAGAAATTATAAAAGGAGCAAAAGCTGAGTAAGCAGAATCAGTTTGATTTAAGCACGCTATCAGTTGAGAAGTATAAGTGTTATTGTGAAGTATTTTCAAAGTAGTCTAATAAAGATCATTTTGCATTATTGAACATTGGAGTTATTTATTCAACAGTTCAGTGATACGAACGTTAGTAGAAGGTTGCAAATAAGCGGAATTTCCCTACATTCGTTACAATATGTAAAATGGCAAAGGACTAAAGTCACTAAATTTAAGGCTGTGTTAAAAGTGTTGCGGAACAATTTTGTTATATTTTTTATACTTCTTGAGAGAAGTGTTTTTCTAACTTCGTAAGAGATTCGATTTTTTCGGTGAAACGGCAAGCATATTTCAGGGGTAAAACGCAGTTAGCAGCCAAACCAGTTGATGTTAAAAGAACTCCTTAAAACCCAACTAGTTATATGATTAATTGCAATTTTTGAAAATTGGATGTACATTTAGAAAGTTATAAAAAAATATGTCGGCTATATGAAGAATGATAAAAAATTTTAATTCGTTCCCATGTCCGTTAAATATAAGTTTCAAATTTATCAGCGGTTACGCAGCTTTATTTGCTCCACCATAAAACTTATCATCCATTCAAAAGTTTAAGGAACAAATGCTTCTAAGAATTACTTCAATATGGAACAACACTTATGAAATTGGGAGTTTCTTGGAAGAATTTGATGACGGCATAGCAGGGGTTAGTATTGTTATTCAACAAAAGTATCTTTCAATCTGAACGATTTTGAGTTAACGAAAGAGATCGTCAAACAAGTTCCGAGTTTTCATTTTTTTCCGGCCAAAATTATGTCAAAGAAGAAAGCGATAATGACCTTTTATATTCATGAAAAGGCATAATTACATTCTAATAGGAAAATTCTTTACTCTATCTTTCCTATGCCACTGACATGCTAATGGCTGCTTCATCTAAAAAAAAGAACAAAATGAAAACAAATGAGCAACCGCTTTCACCAAGAAATTAGATGGAATAACAAAAATGACATTACATTTTTATGTGCACGCAAATGAGATGGTTTCGTAGCAGCTTTCTGTTCAACTAAACTTTCAACCACAACGCACCAAAAAAATAATACGAAGCAAAAAAGTACCCCGCATGCGCCACGATGTATGCAACGTTTTTTCCCTGCTATTACTTGGCGACAAAGTGCAGCAAAATGGCCCAAATAGAAATGGCACATCATGGTGCATGGAAGGGAATGCAAATGACAAGCTTTTGAATGGCTTTCGAACAAAACAACGCCTTCTTGCATCCAAACGTTTTCTATTTTTCACCTCCACAACTGATGGCGGTTGCAGCCAGAAAAAACGTTGAAACCATTTCGTGAAATAACTTTAATTCGAAACATTTATGCATGGAAGCTGTGATGATGATAGCGATTAAAGTGATGAGTAAGAAGTTGAATGCACTACTCATTCGCCAAACAAGCGCAACAACAACAACAAGCAAGCAAACTCGACTCAATTCAGAGTCATTTGTGTGTTTTTTGGGTGTATTTTTTTCTGGGGTGGACCAAAAACTGTAAATTGCAATAATAAATGCATGAATGGCAACAGTGGAGACGTTTTGTAACGGGCAAACAAAAGCATGAGTTTGCAACACTGTCGCCGGTTTGGGGGCATAATTACTCATTTTGTACGATTTATAGTTGCATATTAACAAAATGGTAGCCAACAAGCCTCATTAACCAAATACCACACAACCGTATGAGTACGCAAACGCACACACACACAAATATATATGCATTCATACACTTGAAAACTGCTAAAGTGTCAGAAATACGCCAAAAGGGTACTGCCAAAACGGCAATACAAGCAGTGGAAGTGACGTCAGCAGTAGTGAGGTGTCAACGCAGACAGACGAAACGAAAATGTAATTATGCTTCAAGTGTTTGAGGTCATTATAAATGAATACACATTGGATGATGTTGACGATGATAGACAAGTAGTAAAAGTGCAAATGTGTGCAAAATAATGAGATGACTTTAAATTTTGATGTGTGGTAATACCATTGGTGGTAAGCAATCGGATGTGGCCTACATTAGACTGGTTCGTAATAAGGTTGCAAAAAACTTCGCCTAAATTTGAAGCATATGTTGTTTGTGTCCCAGAGGAAACTTTTAGTAATATGAGTTGTATATTTGTAATGTTTTTAAAGCTCTAGTATTACTACTGTGCTCTTGAGAATGTTTTATTACCTCCTTTAGGTCGGTTGAATCTCTGAAATCGATTTTTAAGTAACTTCTCATTGAGCTACAAACGTGAAACTTTAAACATAGATTAGAGCACCGTGACAATGCAACAAAAGGGGGAAAATCCGTTAGGTGGCGCACGGATCGAAATAATTAGATAAGAATTTGAAAATCTTCAAATCAGCTTTTAAGTAACTTCTCGATGAGCTAGAGACTTGAAATTTCAAACATAATTCAGAGGTCGATGAAAGCCGATGACACGATACAAAAAGATTCACCAGGGGCGAACGGGATGAGATATTTAGAAAAATCTTACGAAATGGAGGGAATTTTGGGATTGGTTTTTAGGTAAGTTCTCATTGAGCTACAACTGTAAAATTTCACAGATAGGATAAGACGCCGAATGTGGTTATACCTGCATTAGGATTGCTTTGTATGTACCTGGTTTTATGCCTTGGTGACTGGTTGTGGCAGGTTGAAGTCAGTGATCTTCGCCTTTTTGCCTTTGGTGTGCTCTTGTTGACCTTGCGCGTTTATTTTTGTGTGTTTTTATGGCTACGTGGGGGGCTAAGATACTTGGCTTGGATATCATAAATGGTTTCAGGCTCTGGATCAGGGACTGATTTCAGTCTTAGACCGGCCATAGTGACGGAGAAAAAATTCCGTTAGGTGGCGCACGGATCGAAACATTTCGATAAGAATTTGGAAATTTGGTGTTTTGAGATCGATTCTAAAGTAACTTCTCATTAAGCTACAAACATGAAACCTCAGAGACAGGTTAAGACACCGTGACAAAGGAACAAAAGGAGGAAAACATTCCGCCACGGATCGAAAAATTAGATAATAATTTGGAAATTTGAAACCGGGTTTAAGTAACTTCTCGACGAGCTAGAGGCTAAAAATTTAGAGCTTAATTGAGAGGTCGATCACAGCCGATGACGCAATACAAAAATTTCGCTAGGGGACGCACGGACTGAGATATTTAGAAAAATCGAACGGAACGAAGGGATTTTGGGATTTATATTTATGTAAGTTCTCATTGAGCTACAAGCGTAAAACTTAACAGATAGGTTAAGACAGCGAACAAATGTAAGAAAAGGAGGAAATAAAAATAAAATAAAAACATTTTAAGCACTTCCTTTATATAAATGGACAAAAATTAGCGAAAATGTCCCTTGTATAAAGACATTGTCTTACTTACTTACTTAATTGGCGCTTAACCGTCTAAACGGTTATGGTTGTCCAACAAGGCGCGCCAGTCGCTCCTTCGCTCCGCCAACCGGCGCCAATTGGTCACACCAAGGGAGTCTAAATCGTTTTCCACCTGGTCCTTCCAACGTAGTGGGGGCCGCCCTCTACCTCTGCTTCCATAGGCGGGTTCCGATAGAAACACTTTCTTGGCCGGAGCATCATCATTCATTCGCATAACATGGCCTAGCTAGCGCAGCCGCTGCGTTCGACTATGTTGATGTCTGCGTATAGCTCGTACAGCTCATCATTAAATTTTCTTCCGTAATCGCCATCGCCAACGCGTAGAGGTCCATAAATCTTTCGAAGAACATTGTCTTGCTAAACTTTGATTTTTAATTTTTGACACAGAAATTGCAAAAATATTTATGATAAGTAAAAATATAAAGGTGGAGCGCAATTGATTGACTAATAATATCTCCTTTTCTACCAACTTTCCAATCCAAGTAATGTGCGCTCCAGTTTTATATTTTTACTTCTCGTAAATATTTTTGCAATTTCTATGTCAAAAAACGAAAAATCTACCATGAGATAAGGACTTAAGAATAAACAGGAAATAAAAGGAAATGTATAGCGCTCGCCACAACCAATAATGGCAAACTTTAGGGTACATCCATATTTTTTGTGTCCTTTTTTTGACATTGTCAATTCTGCAAGGAGCTGACTACCAGAGTTCTTTTTATAGGGCACACGTGGATCCAGATTTTCGAAGTTGTATCTAAAGCAATGATTTAGTGGACTTTTAATACAATATTTTATTTTAAAGCGATTGCGGACCAATATAATCAAAATTAATGATATTAGTTTCCAATTAATGCGTAGGCATTCTTCTCATACATTGCTCATAAGCGAGATTGCGTTTTATGCCAGCCCCAACCTTTTTTATTGTATTGCAATTCAATTGATTATCCGCGAAGTTTTCAAGTATTTGACAAATTTGTTATAAAATATTGGAATATGCCATTGGCGAAGTAAACACTCTTGAGCCGACTTTAAACATTTTTATTGTATCATATTTTTAGAGAGACGATATTAGCGCAACTAAAAAAAATTGTAGCTCTAGTGACGTGGCAGTATAGAAAATTTAGTAGTATTGAACTTCCGTTTAAGGTTCATTAGGTAAGATTAGATTGAAGTGGCTTCCGCGGAGGTACAACGTTGTGATACCACCTTCTCTTTTGAGGAGTCGATAAAGACTACCTCACACTCAATGACCTGGCATTGATGATCCCAAAAGGGTGTACTAGCAGAAACTTCTAGCACCACTTAACGCCGGGGAGCAGTCGACAAGGTGATCCACCGTTTTCTCTCTCTTCGTCGCCTTAACAACTCTTACAGCATCGTGATAGGGAACTTCTAGCATACAATAGGCATGTTGAGTCAGTATCCTATAAGTGTGGAAATGGTAACTATTCAGGGTGTTAACATGATGCAGATCTCTTAAGATATAATTTTTTCCAACCTTGGTTTTGTAGCATTTACCGTTGGCTTCTGGTAGATGACTCGCTTGAGCATTAGCTTGCGTATGGCAAATCGTTATACCTTGACATTCTTTGTCAGAAGAATCTGCTAGATCATGCCTAGACTACAAGTTCGTGTGCAATACAGTTTCTTATTGACACAAGTGTCCCACCCAAGCGGTGTAGGGGGTCAGAATATACCCGCGGTAGGTATGCCTGCCGTAAGAGAGGCGACTAAATTACCAGATTCAAGGGTTGTGTAGCGCAACCCTTTCAGGTTGCCAGCGCACTATATAGCTTCTCCAAACCCAATTGTCAACCTCACATATCCGTGGCGAATTCTGTTTCATTAACAGACGAGGCTCTGGCGACCCCAAGCTCTCATGAAACTGGGGGTGCGGAGAGACGTAGGCCTGAAGGATAATATGACCATAAAATCGTTCCCAAGATGGCGGGCTAGTACCCTAATGGTGCTGCGATACCGTAGCGTACCGGATGTGTATCGGCAAAGGATAATCACATCGATAACACTCCCCAAAGCCTTCGGGGAGTAACCTTATCGCTACAACAACAACAACAACACAAGTGTCCAGGACCTACATACAACCGTTCCTTGCCGATAGAGTGTTTTCTTATCAAAAACTGTCCACTCATGATAGCTGATACTTTGCCTGAAGACAGGTAGTCTGATAGAGATTTGGAGGTATCTGTGCTTTGATCTGACACCTTCTCTAATCCTACCGTATACACCGTCAGTGTATATGGAAAGCTTTGCCTTTCATAAACGCAAGGGTTGGATATCAAGAATGACTCGTTCCGCTGACACATTTCGCGCCATACTAGATCTGTAGCTTTTCGCAACAAGTTTAAATTCAAGCCTTACGGCCTTCAAGGCTGACCACCGTACGACTACCGCATACAGGAGTATGGCTCGGATAACGCTGTTCAAGTCCATCTGCATATATTGGGGTACTGACCATTTTTTTCATTGGATGTTTGAACGCATATAGCTGCAATAAACGTCTTTCTTTTGAATGCTGAATGTTCGTGATCCTTCACGTCAGCACTGTCTCCAAATTACGCTTGGGAAACGTGGATTAGGTATGGCAACATTTTCCGCAAGGAAAAGGCCTTCAAATCCGCATACGTCCAGCCTAATAATGGTTTAAAAGTATAGTGATCAGAATATGTGCTGACGCTTAAGCCAACATCGTATTATTAGAACCAGTCATATTAAGTGTATGACGAGCTGAGCTTAGTGATGAAAATAAATACCCACGTCACTAAATTCGCTCTTTAGTTCATTGAACCGAAAACGTACATGTTTTTATTAAGAAAAAGTTTCATAGAAATTCACTCCGATTTTTTCTTAAAATTTAGGAAATTGCATATAATTTAGAAATTTGCGTATGATCTAAGAAAAAATTCGTAAAATTATATTTATGACAAAACTTCGTTCTTATAATATAAGAACCATATGCATTAAGCTGCTTGAGTAAATTTGTTGATTGTACTTATATTCTAAATTCTATGAATACGGTTTTTTGGAGAGGTTTTCAATGAACATTTCTTAAAATGTACGCACTTTTTCTTAGTATACATCCACTTTTTTGGGTTCAGTGTACAACGTTACAGATACTTTATCACATCGAAGTAATATTAATATCATTTTGCATAAGATGTATAATGACACTAAGTAATGTTTATAAATAGGCGATTATGGACACATCAGTAGTAAAAGTTGTTTCCAGTTCAAACAAATAAGGTTCCAAAACGCTACCCTGTGGATTCCTCGAGGATGCTATGAAAGATGTTCTGTGAAACGATGAAGTGAAACAAAATTTTCATACATTTCAAATTTTGTTAGAAACATTTGTATTTGAGTTCCATATTATTTTCGAACACAAAATCACAACTCTCCCCATTGGCATAAAAAGTTAGATAAAATTCAATTGCAATACAAAATATCAATTCAAACTTCGTGAATACCCAATTCAAGTGCCATAACAGCCCCCTCCGTAGTTGGTGCAATACAAAAAGTCACTCAAGTTTTCCGATTTCTGTGCAACATCTCTCTTATCTGCATTTATTTAGACACTGTACTGGGCTTGAAAGTGGACACAAATAAATCTAGAGCCGTTGTTGTATTGCCACTTGCACTTTCGTCATTATTGTGTATGGCGTCCTTGGCTTGTTGCGCTGCCAAATTGAATTGTATCAGAATGATGAGGTAACTCGTTATACCGCCACTCACCTGAAGTAAACGAATGCATACATACAAACATATACAATAAGCATGCTACTAACAACAACAAATATAGCTATAATCTAATCTTAATAATTGTGCATACAACAACACCAGCAATACGTATCACTATAAAGCGTCTCCATGTCCAACGAGAAGAAACCGCAAGCCGAAAAATTCACTGATGATTTAGTAATTTGAGCGATAAGTGGTTGACCTATTTGGCATAAGCGAATGCAACGGAGATGTTGAAAAGGTAATGGGTGGAATAATGGTTTTTAATAAAAATCACAAAAATCTAGTGAGGATGATGATGATGATGAAAAGCGCATAGATAAGTAGAAGGAAATGCGAGAAGAGCCACAGCTAAGTGCGCAATAAGTAACTACTTACAATTTCATAGAGCGCATTATTGTCGGCCGCAACACCGCACTTTATGCAGACAAATGCCAGTGCGTTTCGATTCGAGTGACGTCTTCCAGCTCAGATAATTAAATAGATGCACTTACCGGCGGTGTAACTCAAGTAAATTATTGTAATCATGGCATTCTTAGCTGAACGAAAAGTGATGGTATGACCTAATCAAAGCAAAGAAAAAATTGGTATTTAAATTTGAATAGACATTTGATTGGTATGCATTTTAGGAATCGCCACATCCAAGCAGACATGTCACCGATGGATTTGTCATCAAATTACCTGATGTTGTGTGGCGCAATAGAGGAAATATAATTGTGCGGTGAAAATCAGAAAACCGTATGCCATCAATACCAATATTGGATAGCTCCAGAGTTCGTAAGCATTTTGCCAATTTCACAAATCTCATCATGCAATTGACATAAATTATTTAATTTCTCTTCCACCTTATTGATGTCACCGCCCATATTCACTGTCGTCAAACATATTGAAGGCAGGAGGTTGTGGGTTATCTTTTGTTTTTTGTGCGAGTTTCGAAACCATCACCGAATGAATTCATAGAGTGTGTGACTAAATTGTAAAGCGAAAGAGGACCATTAAGGTTTCATTAAACTTAGGCTAAAATTTAATTCATAAATCAATAACTTGGTAAATGAAAACTTGGATTATTCATATTGAAACATATCTCATTTGAATAACGGTTAACCAAAATTATATAATTCTGCTCATATGTTCATATATAAAATTGGCTGTAAGTGAAATCTAAACATGCATTTTTAAAAAGTTACTATCAGGCACGTGATTTATCACAGTTTGAATGAAGTAGAGTCGCGGCCTTTTATATGCTTTTTGGATTAAATAAGCAATCACTTTTTCGAAAAAAATCTCTTACTGATTAAGCAAAAAGCAAATGATTCGCTTAATTATTAATTCAAAATTAGTAAAATCTAAATGTTTAAAACCATATCCAGCCTTAAGAGCGGACCTGTGACCGTCCTCAAATTGAATTTATACAAATAGCGGTTTGGCTTTTAACAGCCTGGCGATTTTTCCGTTGCATAACAAGTCCGGCCAGCCATTCTGCATTTTGATAACTGACGCTTATGAGAGCACCAAGAAATATCAAGTACTCTTTCTCCCTCCAAACTCAGTGGATATTGCATATTTATCCGCTTTAAAATAAACTTGCAGATAGAAAGTAGTTTCGGAGTGGCAAGGCACAACTTCTAGCGATTTAGCTATCTTTTGGGCCTTCGTTCGCTGCACTCCTTCTACATGATTCCGAGGCATATTTCAAGCCATGTTTGATAAGTAGCCTATAGAGTTATTGTTGTTTAGGAGAGAGGACCTTACTTCTCAATTGTATACTCAGTCCAATGTAGGACTTGTTACCATTTAAATTCTACATTGTTTTAGCTGCTTACACTAGCTCCCAGATAGGCGTTGTCTTTAAGTGTTGCGCATTTATGTCCATTATAATTGATGTTGGTGCCGAGGCATGAATGGCCCGAGTTTTATGCTGACAGCAAACATTACTTGGTATGTATAATATAAGATTACCATGGAGCCATGATAGTACTGCTACAAGAAGAAGAAGAGTTAAAGGTAGAAGATTGAAGTATCATGTTTGTCATCTGCTTCGCAATGACAATGAGAAGATTGTGTTCCCTCCACAGTTTGTTATCATTCCTTAGTAATCTGCCTGATTTTGAAAACGACAGAATTTTCGACAGCATTTTAAACTGACTCACGCCGTTTTTCTTCGCAGTTCCTTGTTCTCTCACCCTTTTTTTCGAGGCGTAGCGACATTCTTCACCGCGACAGTTGTTTTTGGGCTAGATGGAAGCCCACAGTCTCCATAGGGGCACTGTACCTTCGCTGGCCACAAGGTGCTGGTCTGAGTCAATACTTGATTAGGAGACAAACAAGTGGCTTTTTGGTACTGAAGACTACCATATTTGAAGCTGCGATGAAGTAAAATCAATCCAGCCCATTGGGTGAGTTATATGATGGAGGCTGCATTTTAAGACTATAGGACCAGACTCCGTTTCTAGCCCATTCCCAGCGTTTAAATCGCTAAGCATGTCATTGATTGTATGTTTTATCTATTTGCTTATAAGTAATCCTTAACCACATCGCCCGCATCTTCTGTTGATGCTAGTATAGGCTATAATTACTTATATTTAAATATTTCTCTATCATGCGGATGGCTCAGATATGGTCGTACATTGCTGTGAATTACAGTATTGGCAGCCAAGCTACCTTTCCACCACAAATAAAACGTCGTCGGTCCAATTCATCTTCGTTCTAATATAAACTGAAGATCGCCTTGAACTTCTGCCTTTTCATTGCATCGCCCTTCCAAAAGGGGGGTGATTTGAAACTTTACCCTCATAACGACGTCACCATACATACACCTATACGCTTCAACTCTGGTATCCTCATCCCTATCTGACTTCTTCTCTTCCACTTCTCTCGTCCTCGACCTCTTCCAAAGCATCATCTGCCCCACCCCGTTCTCCGCCCCTTATATTTTCACACTTTCTCTCACACATCTCAATGAAATAGCTTAAGTACTCTCCAGAAAGAGACGTGGCACTTTCCACATTTTCAAAACAACATACTACTCATTTGCCTAATGTATATGTTCAAGCTATCTTTAATCCAAGTAGCAATAGACGATTGTTTGCAGAATTTTAAACATTTGGAGAAATTTTTTGCCTGCAGTCACAGCCCACTTCGGCCTTTATTGATGATAAATGACTCAATTACAGGTGCTTACCAAAACTTTTAAATATATAAATTTGTTTCTTATTCATTCATATGCATTACTTACTCGGTGCAACTTTATTTCTTCCTGAATTGAATGTTTTAATTGCATCCATGTGAGTCAACTCCTTATACAATACTCAAACGATGTACCGAAACCCACATTTGCCATTGAATTCTTTTCTAGAAGGCGAAGTCGCCCACAATTGCTTAATTTTTTCATGCGATTCCACCATGCCATCCAAAGCAGAGTTGATAACAAAGAAACGTTGTCTTAATGCGCTCATGTTACAGCAAACCAAATTTTATCCAATGAATTATAAAATGTAGGAAAGCAAGAAAAAATCCACAATATTGAAATCCATTCCGTATAATCAACCAACGTCGCATAGGTGGATATCAAAATGGTTAATTCACAAACAACCGCCAGGCTAATCATAATAATAATGCGTTTTGAAATATCAGAGATGTCAACGACAATATGCTCTTTGAGAAGATTTCATCAACATTACGAATGCGTTCGTAAAGTTCGCCAATTTCGATTGATTACGCAGAGCAGACCATTGATCGGTGAGCATCATGCCCAGACCGATGTATGTGAGAAAGACGCCAATGACGAATGTTAGTGTGCCTGGAAAAAGGCCATGTGAAAAAGAGGAAAAAAATTGCGATGTTCTTAATTCTCTATTTAGCACTTTACTAGAGCATATCTGACCCAAACTGTTATTATTTTATAATAAAAGTTCTTCAAAAAAATTTATTTCCGAAATTTTAACTTTTTAGTCCGAATGAAATTATTAAATGTGGACTTTTATTTTGAGTTTTTGTTATTACTAACAGAAACTTCAAATGGCCATAAGGGCTTAAAACCTATACATTTATAAAAATCTATTAAAAAATCATTTCATTTGGATGAGCCGTTTCCATAATTATAGGACCGAACTTTAATTTGTCCTAAACAAATTTAAGTCCGGATATAACTTCTACCTAAAAATTTTAAATCGGAATTTTACTTTTATTTGTGTTTTGTGGAAAAAAGTCCGAAAAATAAAAGGATGCATGGTTCGTCATGAAAATGCTATGAGTATCCCCTGGACCCCATAAATTTCAACTAGGACAATTTTTTGACCGACTTTTTCGACTCAAAAAAAAATAAATAATAATAATAACTAATAAAACTGGTCTCTGTTCGTAAAGCTAAACTAAACTAAACAGGGTTAAACTTCACTACGATAGTAGTATATTTACTACGTTCTTCGAAAAAATTTTAAATATACCACGCTATCACGTTCTGCTCAGGATTTGCCACATTTTTCAGACAACAAAATTTTATTTGGAGAGAGTTTGCAAAATAAACCATCAGTTGGCTTTAAATTTTGTCATAAAATCCGCCTGAAACTGACTCGTGTAAAGAGCCCTCAGTTTTTCGATTTGATTTTCATGTTTCTCTATAATAATTATTTCAAGAAATCTACTCAAAGTTTTCATTTTTGCGGAGATTTTTCGCTTGGGCTGTTCTAACGCTGTAACCGACATTTAAATATTTGATTTACTCACTTTGTGCAGCTTTCAAATCACGATCTTCTTCTGAGAAAGAATATATGAGCAAATTATAAAAAAACAGTTACCGCGGCCATTGTGATTAGGACGAATGCCGTGCCCACTTTGCTGCCTCGCATGGTTTGTGAGCGCTGGAACGCCTGCATGTCATGCGGGTAAAGGCCGAGAAATTTGCAAAATAAAAACAAATTTCCAAAATGCACTAAAATGATTGCACTGATTGATGAGCCATTTTTTTAATATTATTATTTTTTTTTCTATTACACTGAAGCTAAAATTTTTCACTACAAAATCAAACACTGCACTCTCCTGAACAATACCAGGATAATAAATGTGGACACCGCTAAAAAGCGCGCTTCAAACTGAAATCCATCGGTGACTAAGTAACAAATGCATTATGTTTGTTCTCGCTATATATATATATATATAAATTGCCTTTGAGGCACTTAACTTATTAAATGCATTTAATATGCACACAAGAGATTCTTATCCTCATTAGGGTGGGTACAAAGCAGCACTTAAACTTTTGATCAGTCAAGCGTTTGAACGAGGGTACACCTCGGCTAGGTAAGTGGTAGGTGATGTCAAATAATCACACAAACAAAGTTGTTCCATAAATATATTACGATTATCAACAGAAATAATAAGGAATGGCATGGAAGTGCTAATAAATTAATGGAAATCGTAATGAATGATACATTTTTTGTAATGCGTAGAGCATAAACGCTAATCTAAATGTAGCATTTCCGGATTACTGGTTTTAAATATATAACACACTTTATTATTGATATTAATTAAAGATATGGAAATAATTAATTAGTGTGCTATTGTTTTGAATAATGTTTGTATGTATAAATTCAAGTGATAAGTAAAATGAAGTTTAATTGTTTGTAATGAGCAGACTTAATTAAATGTTGTAAATTACAAAACTGTCAAATAAATCGTTTGGTACTTTTTTGTACTCGCATTATGATTTGTGACTTGCAATTTCGTTGAGATGTATGACTTTGTGTAAAAGCTTATTTATATAAGTACCTACTTTATCTCGATAATGGCTAGCGATAAGAGTAAGACGTGTATGAAAGTTAGAAAGATAGGTCGTCAGTCTTTTGACTTTGTATTCGCAGCTATTAATTCTATACCAATTTCCCACAGAGCGTTAATGAAACAATTAGTGAAATTTTCTGCGTTAGTGAGGTTCATGAGAAAGTCAAACTTGGTGTGAAAATAATTTCGCTGAAAACTGGACAAATGTTGCAAATGCCTTAAATTATCCCAAAAATATTAAATTTAATCTTTAAGTTAATTCTTAGTACGTGTTTTTTACTCTTAAAGTAAAGAGCTGATTTAACAATTTCAATTAGGTTGAAATAGCTGGTTTTAAAAAAGCTGTAAAACAATTCACTTATTATGTTTTAGTATTGGGGAGTGGGTAATGCCACCGACGTGGATGTCCAACATTCCCTTAGATTTGGTCGAGAAGAAAGGGTTGATACGCGAAATACAAATCCTTATAGCTTCAGAGCTTCCGCAACCCAGTTTTCAACCTAACCTACGCGAGGGAAATCCTGTTACGTATATGAATCATACACATACATTTTTAGCAGGCGAGGCTTTGGCGAACCCAAGTTAGAATTAGGGTGTGGGGGTAGAATGGCCTAGAAGGTTTAATGTGGGAATGTTTATCGTTTCCATAATGGTTGTGCTAGTACCGGAACGTACCGGATCTATATCCGGCAAAAGATCGTCAAAACCAATAACACCCCCAAAGCCTTAGGTATGTGCACATGCTTAGAAATTTAACGATATATAATATTTTTTATCATCAATTCTATTGTGCGTTTTGCATATTACACTTACTATTATTATACTCAGCTAGCAGAGCTCACAGAGTATATTAACTTTGTTCGCATAATGGTAGTCCGTAACGGCATAAACTAATCGAGATAGATATAGACTTCTATATATCAAAATGATCTGGGTGAAAAAGAAATTCATTTAGCCATGTCCGTCCGTCCGTCGTCCGTCCGTCTGTAAACACGATAACTTGAGAAAATTTTGAGTGTATCTTGATGAAATTTGGTATGTAGGTTCCTGGGCGCTCATCTCAGATCGCTATTTAAAATGAACGAAATCGGACTACAACCACGCCTACTTTCTCGATATCGAAAATTTCGAAAAAACCGAAAAAGTGCGATAATTCATTACCAAAGAAGGATAAAGCGATGATACTTGGTAGGTGCGTTGACCTTATGACGCAATATAGAAAATTATAAAAATTTTGGACAATGGGCGTAGCACCGCCCACTTTTAAAAGAAGGTAATTTAAAAGTTTTGCAAGCTGTAATTTGGCAGTCGTTGATGATATCATGATAAATTTGGTAGGCACATTACTCCTATTACTATATGTACGCTTAATAAAAATTAGCGAAATCGGATGACGAACACGCCCACTTTAAAAAAAAATTTTTTAAGTCAAATTTTAACAAAAAAATTTAATATCTTTACAGTATAAAAGTAAATTATGTCAAACATTCGACTACAGTAATGATATGGTGAACACAATACAAATTTCAAAATGGGCGTAACTCCGCCCTTCTTCATTTAATTCGTCTAGAATACTTTTAATGCCATATGTCTAACAAAAATTTACCTATCCTTGTGAAATTTGGTAGGGACATAGATTCTATGACGATAACTGTTTTTTGTGAAAAAGAGCGAAATCGGTTTAAGCCACGCCCAGTTTTTATACACAGTCGACCGTCTGTCCTTCCGCTCGGCCGTTAACACGATAACGTGAGCAAAATTCGATATATCTTAACTAAAACTTAGTTCACGTACTTACTTAAAGTCACTTTATCTTGGTATAAAATATGGCCGAAAATCCGACTATGACCACGCCCACTTTTCCGATATCGCAAATTACGAAAAATGAAAAAATGCCATAATTCTGTACCAAATATGAAAAAAGAGATGAAACATGGTAATTGGATTGATTTATTGACGCAAATATAACTTTAGAAAAAATTTTGTAAAATAGGTGTGCACCTTCCATACAAAGTAAAATAAAATGAAAAAGTTCTGCAGGGCGAGATCAAAAGCCCTTGGAATCTTGGCAGGAATACTGTTCGTGTATGACATATATAAATAAATTAGCGACACCCGACAGAAGATGTTCTGGGTCACACTGGTCCACATTTTGGTCGATATCTCGAAAACGCCTTCACATATACAACTAAGGGGCTACTCCCTTTTAAAAAGCCTCATTAATACTTTTAATTTGATAGCTATATCGTACAAACACATTCCAGGGTTACCCTAGGTTCATTTGGCTAAATGGTGATTTTCCCTTATTTTGTCTCCAAAGCTCTCAGCTGAGTATGTAATGTTCGGTTACACCCGAACTTAGCCTTCCTTACTTGTTTTATATATCGCTAATTAATTTATTTTTATGTACCCATACTATAACTATAGTAATCTTAACTATATTCATTAGTTTATTTCAATACAAATATTTTAATATCTAATTTCTACTTTAATATTTTCCAGATTCCTCAGTGAGGTGTGGCAGTGCAATTAATTTAAAGCTGTGCGGTGATGTCATCTAAGCTGTGCATTGTAGTGAATAAATTGCTTAAAGAAAGCGAATAATAAATGGAGGCAACATTAGCTTTACAACAACAACAACATGCATGATTTCTAACGGTAGAAATTTCATACCACAGCTAAAGAAAGAAGAAAGTGCAGCTTTAAAATCGCTTAGAAATACAAAGTAGATTATAAAACGCAGAAGCTTTCACTACATCAAAACGTATGATGGTAAATGAGTGAATGTCGTCTTACTGCCATTGTTATGTAACACAAAGTTAGTCGTGTGTAAAATTCAAGCATCAACGCAGGAGCAAGAAGGAGATCTAAGAAATAATACGGCTGCAGCAGCGCAGCTAAGAGCGTGATATTGGTGTTGGCTAATAGAGGAGCGGGCGGTATTGGAGACGTTTGGTCTGCATGCGACATTTGTATAAATACATCATTACAAATATACAAAGTTGGTGTTAGCTAAAAGAAGGCGGTGTAACATTTTTTCTTTAGTTGATTTCAACGAAATGGGTTGCGTAAATTGTGAGGTAATTGTTTATATTTTTTGGTACAACATTTAAATTTTGATATAATTTTTTATCTCAACGTTTTACAAGATATGTATATTCTTATACTCAATATGAATAATGCTGGCAAATTCTTGTAACAATACTTGCTAATTAAAGCTGTACTAGTGTACAGAGTGTTATAACTTTAGTCCCATACCGTATTATAATTATGGGTGCCGAAGAAACGTCCGCTCGTCCGTTCCTTACCACAACAACTTGACTTAAAACTTAGATATATCTTAAAGTTAGTTTGGACTCGGAATTAATTGGTATTGAAAATGAGAAAACGGACCATAACCACACCTTCTCTTCGATAAGGAAATTTTTGGAATAAAAAAATAATTAAAAAAAAATTGTTTAGTTAAACGGTTTTATTGAAAAAATACTTACATGAAGTAATAATAAACTAAAAGCTAGAAAATAATTAGGTAGGTCCCTAGTACAGTCATCAAAATCCTTATCAATCTAGGGCGTTGATCAGAGGATAAAATAAAAGCATTGGGCGCGTGAAATTTCTAAAATGTGAGACGTAGCATAACCTGATTAAGGTTCAGTTGGTCTTATATATGACTATCAATAGAAATTTGACGCGTCCAATGCTTTATTTAATTGTCTGATCAACGCCCTAGATTGACGAAGAGTGTTATGACTAGTACCTAGGACCTACCTAATTATTTTCTGGCTTTTAGTATTATTATTACTTCATGTAAATATTTTTTCAATAAAACCGTTTAATTTAACATTTTTTTTAAATATTTTTTTTTCAAGTTTTAGTCTTTATTTAATTGCCTACTATTTCTCATTCTATTTAGTTCATTTAGTGACTCATTATTACATGGACTCTTTCCTGATAACTTGTTGCAGTCTAAGTCCTCAATACCTAATCCTTCCAAAGACCTTACTCGACTCTGCGCCACGTATGCTTGTCCCTGCTCCAACTCCAAAATATTTTGATGTCACTTCTAGCGGACTATATGTAATATTTGTTCCAAATGTGAGCAAATCGGACATCATATGTGGCTTTATATTCACGTATGTATTATGTGTTCTAAAAATACGATTTTTTGAATATCTCGACCGTGTGCGCCACCTAGCGGCGATTTTTCACAAGGTCGTTTTCTATTGATGTATGTATTATGTGTTCCAAATATGAACCAAATCGGCATACAATGTTTGAAATATTTCGATCCAGGCGCCAGCTATCGGAGTTTTTTCTTCTTATTATTGCATAGTCATCGGGTTCTGCACTATATTCAAGTTTCAAGCTTGTAGTTTATCGGGAAGTTCCTTAAATTTCAATTACAATATTCGTGCCGTCCAGCCAGCCAGCCTGTCAAAGTCAACCTAATAAAAACCCGTTTAAAAATCATTTAAAACTATTAATAAACTGATGCAACTCAGCAAATGGATTCACCTTATGACGCAAATTGCAAATTCATTAATAGAAAACACTTGTGGCTTTAACTACATTACATAAAAGAGGAAAATTTAAAATCTTTGGCAGCCATATATCAAAAGGCGTTGAAAGTATCGCATTAAAATTTGGAGCTGGCTTTCCTATTAGACTACTATCACTAAAACCCTTTATTTTAAAGCCCTTGCTCTTCAAAAATTTGCAATATATTTGTGTTATGTAACTAAATTGAGATTAATACGAATATTTAAAAATTTCTCAGACTCCCCAACCGAGCTTTTACGCCTCGTTCGGTTGCCGTTGTAGCGATAAAGACACTCCGCGCATACTTTGGGGAGTGTTTATCGATTTGATGGTTCTTTGCCGGATATAGATCCAGTACTTTCCGATAACAAACACCGTTAAGGTGCTACCCTACCATCTCGGGAACGATTAAATGTGAAAACATTGAATCTTCTAGGCTTCAAGTGCCCCACCTCCTACTCTCATAAGGAATTTAGGGTCGCCAGAGCCTTGCCTTCTAAATATATACATATGTGTATGTTACATTTATATTTGAACAAGATTCCCTTTGGGTGGGTGCGGCTGAAACTGGATTACGGAAGCTGCGAAGTTATAAAACTTATATGGACTCTTATCAATCCCTAGAATGATCGGTTTGTCATCTTCCAGCAGAAATCGTTGGCCATATCCCTTAATTGTGGTAATATTAACGCCATGTTTTCTGGATATCGGTTGAAAAATAACTGGATAATTCTTTCTCATTTTCCTCCTCCGCATCGCATGGGTGTTACTCTTTTAAGACCTGCAGTGTCCATGAATATAGTAACTTCGTTAATCCCCTACTGCTCCATCGAGCCCTTGGAGTTAACAACTTGCTGAAGGGTATATACGATTGACAATAAATGGTGTCACCCAAGCGCTTGTTTTTCTGACTTGAGAAAAGGGAGCAACTGGCCAGAGGACACAAGAAGTGTCAACTTGCAGCCACGCATAGTACGAACTACTCAGAGGAGATCAGTCATTTTGACCGAAAAGTAGTTCGTTTTCACTACGATGGGACAAGGTGCTCCTGACCTTTTCAAGCACTTGGAGTATATTTTCAGAGCTGTGAAAAATACATCTGCCATGCAGCTACTGTTCGGATTGTTATGTAAAATATGTGGGTCCCGTCCCACCAATTTGGAGAAAAATTTCAAATGACGCAAATTGGAGAGAATATCGGCATAATTTCCTCGGAAATAAATCGCCCAAAGTATTTTTTTAGTCAATGCCACACATCTTTAAGAGTGGCAACCTGCGCGTGGAGGACGCTGCCATAATCGGCTAGCTTAAATTTCTGGCTGACTGTTCACGATTCTTAAACAGTGTAAGCCCTGTATAGTGCTGTCCATCAGATAAAAGCCCCATAAAAAAAGGCCACCAAATCATATAGTCAATGAGTCGCTCTTGTAAAGCCAATTTTCCTGCTGAAAAAAGCGGTCGAAACCTTCCCAGTACAATCTTCTATATTAACCTGCCATCAGAGTTTGCTATCAATAATAAATAGTTAGTTACTAAACAAATTGAATGTTTGTTTGGTTATTTGTTATTGTGAACAAAACAAGCTCCATTGTGTTGGGGCTGACAGCTAGACCCGTATGATTCAAACAGTCTTGTTGCGACAACCTGATACCCCAATAGAGCACCACGTGGAAGCTGAACTCAAGTCCTGAAGCCGGCAGTTCACAACGACTACCCAAAGCAGGGGAGAAAGAATACCGTCCTTTGAAGGGTAAGTCTACTTTTCTGTTTTTTGGAAAAACCACAGCTCAGAGGTTTATGAGTGTATTACGCGTGTGTTCTAACCTTTTCTGGGTATGAACCCGGTTTGCTAACGTACAAGCTTCTTCTGTTATTGCACTCGAAAAAATAATTCTTAAAAACGAGGAAATTAGCTATTAAAGTAAGGAAATGGTATACGGTATTTCGCCATTGAAATCTCTTCCAAATTCTGGACATGTAGTTTTCTAAAAAAACAAAAATTATTCTTTCCTTGGTTATAGGAATAATTTCTTAAAAATGGGGAAAAATTATAAAAAAAAATGTAGAAATTTTATTGTGTAAAATTTTCACTCAATTCGCTACTGAAAAGTTGTACACAAAAATTAGAAACTCTCATTTTTTGAATTGAAATTTCCTCAATTGAAAGATATTTTTTTAGAAAATGTTGGTCTAGTCTGACAGTTCCGTGAACGATTTGTGACCCCCTTGAGACGTCGGACCTATTACAGCTGGATTATTATTGATATATATAGTAGTACCTGGGCGACCGAGCTCTGCTCGGCATTCTTCGAGTATGCCGCATAACATACTTTGTTCTACATGTCATCACTAATCAAAACTCTACTTTTTCTATATGTACGTATATAATATATATTTTTACTTACCAATATTTGATTTCCTTAATATCGATTCAAAAACATATCAAATACTAACCGAAAATGAACTGGAACGACAAATTTGAAATGGGTAATTCCAGCCTATAATATAAGGGGATTGTTATGACAATTAGTGAAATCGAGAACTAAGTTATTTATGACGATTATCTTCATGTGCCGAATTATTAATTTCAAAAATTTTTTTAGTTATAGTGTATAGTGAAAGTATCACAATTTTATTACATTCCAAAAACTTGTAAATTTCACGAATGACAGCTATCTGTTAGTTTAATTAAATGTCAACTTACTTCCCTAAGCGCCATCTATGGTAAGTAGTTAAATGGTTAGATGTCGTTTTCAAATTAAACATATGTCTCTAGTGTTCAACGGTAGCAAATTAATCTGTGAGAAATTGCAATTATTCATTTAATATTTACCAAAAATATGCATTTAAATATATTTTTCTAGAATTTGCCACGGTGTCTTGATATTTCATTTAAATTTTATTAGCGTGTGTGAAATTAAGAAAATTAAGTCGAATCATGCGTAAGATTTTTTTACGAAGATTTTTAACTTTAATGTTCTTCTTTAAAGTTTTAATAGAATATGAGTAAGTAGAGCACTATTTCGTCTAACCCAACCCTAAGGGAAACCCTACGCAAAAATTTCCCTATTGTAATGCGGAGTGAAATACCTTTCGTTTGATGCCCATGTCGGCATATCTCATTCAATTTTTTTATTTCGAATAGGTGGCAACCCTAAATGGCAGCCCAACTCAAAAATGTCCCTATTGTAATGCGGAGTGAAATATCTTTTTATTTCATACCCATATCGGCATATCGCATGCAATTCTTTTTTAATTTCGAATAGGTGGCAACCCTAAATGGCAACCCTACTCAAAAAGGTCCCTATTGTAATGCGGAGTGAAATACCTTTGCTTTGATACCCATATCGGCATATCCTATGCATTTTTTTATTTCGAATAAGTGGCAACCCTACGCAAAATTGTCCCTATAGTAATTCGGAGTGAAATACCTTTCGTTTGATACCCATATCGGCATATCCCATGCAATTTTTGTTATTTCGAATAGGTGGCAACCTTGTGAAACATTCTGAGTGGCAGCACCTTGGTAGAAAGTCTTAGAAGGTGACACGTTATCTCTGTGCCAAATTTTATTTCAATCGGTTGAGCTGTTCCCGAGATCGTTCGGCTATATAACATATACAAATATACGAATATACAAATATACAAGAATTGCTCGTTTAAAGTTTTAAGATATATCTCATACAACCGATTGTTCAGATAAGAAACTTTTCGTAATTTCTGCCCCACCTTAGCAGCTAGAAGCTTCAAATATCACCGAATGGTTGCGTATGTAGCATATATTGTTGTCCGAAAAAATCGTAGAGATCGGTCGTATATATGGTATGTATCCCAAAAAACGATTGTTCAGATAAGAAACTTTCCGTAATTTCTGCCCCATTTTAACAGCTAGAACCTTATAATTTTACTATATGCTTTTGTATATAGCAGATATTCTTGTTTGAAAATTTCGAAGAGATCGGTCATATATAAAGGACATGTCATATAAGCATATATATAGGATATGCCATATAAGATATGTCAGATAAGCAATTTCTACACCATTTTAACAGCTAGAGGCTTCAAATTTTACCAAATGCTTTCGTATATAGCATATATTTTTGTCAGAAAAAATTATAGAGATTGGTGGTATATGTGTATATTATATACCCCATATAAACTGTCATTTCTGCACCCTTTTTAAAGGACAGGAGCTTCGAATTTCGTCAATTACTTACGCTTATGTCATATATTGATGAAATAAGTGATTCGTGGTCATAGTTTTTTCATTCCGCCTACAAATAACGAAAAACTTTGCATCCTACCTACCTATTTTTTATTACTTATATTATACTAAAATGCCGCTTAGGTATGTATGCCTGTTCACTATATATTTCTTTTTTTATACAGCCGATTTGGATATTACCAATAGGATAAGCTTGTTGTTCAGCCCCATTCATGAAAGGTGTAAAGTCTTCGGCACAGCCGAAGACAGTCCCGTCCTTACTTGTTAAATTTAATTTAGGCGTGACAAAACATAAACTTGTACGTAAAAAAACTCTGCCTTTCAAAGAAAAAATTTGTTCCGAAGTCTGGAATGAAGGACATTACAATGCAAACTCTTTTTTAAGGAAAATTTTATGTGTTAGCAATGTAAACCAAACGTGTTCATAATATGGGTAGAAGCTCATACTCTAATTATGATTCAAATCTAACCTAGTTGTATTTATTGTTTGAGGTCATATGTAAATATGTATGTCAGAGAAGTAACAACGTAAACAAAATTTGAGCATACAGCTTTTCAGAATATTACGCAAAATATTTTGTGCCAAACAATAGAACATTGAATGAGTAAATCACATGAACGCCTTGCTGTTCCAGCCAGCCGAGAGTTGATTCGCATAACACATGCTCGACTTATACGAACAACAATGCCGTTAATACTTAAAATACTTAAAACAGACAAGAAACATGAACTGTGGCAACATCAAGAGCAGGCAAGAATAACAAGTGTAACAACTACCCAAGCAACAACAACACGTTGCAGGAAAGCACTGATAACAGTTACAGAAAATATAAATGCAATAATATAATATGCAAAAACAAAAACAAGCAAAACAACTTGCAACAACAATGAGTGATAGTAACGACAACCACAATAATAAACCTAAGTACTTTATTATTACTTTTAAGCAGCAACTGTAAATACTTACTGCAACGTGAACTTAAGCACATACATACTTATTAGTTACGTATGGGTTTTCCAAAACATACGTCGATACTTATTAACGATACAACACTAAGCTACAACAACAAGCAGGCTGGTCTATGAATGGATTGATGCGATTAATGCACACCCAGTGGTGCTTCTTCTTTTTGATTTTAAAAATAAAATCGTTACCTGGGCCTTGTCGTCACAAAAGTTTTATTATCAAGATCTTCAAAATCACAATAGTTGTCTTGGTTGTGCTCCAACACCTTTGTTCGTTAATGAAACTGAGCACAGTGACGCAAGAAAGCTTATCGCACCAAGGCTTCGCACGAACCGACAACAGTTAAATTCTACTGCATGAAGAAGCATTCGAAAGTTCGCGATAATAATTAGAAGAGGGATAATTTTTAAGACGAACGGAGGCCAACAGGTGGGACTGCGAAGAGTATAAGATCCTGGAAAAGTAACCAGAACAGAAAATGTTGATGAATTTTGATGAAAGGAGAATCGTAAAGTAGGGCAAATCATTCAGAATCAACAATGCCGATTTAGGTCAAGTCTTCCTGTACCTTCGTACCCCAACTCTCTGCTTCGAACTGCGGCTATCGATTGAAATAATTGCTTGGTCCGAGCGTCTTCGCCCATTCACATAAAATAACTTAGCCAAAGCTTATAAAGCTCTCCTTGTATACTCGCCGTCGACTTCGTCCACAGGACCATATGTATTGCAAAGAAATTTTTTCTCGAATACTCTAAGAGCTATCTCATCCTCTCTCGACACCGTCCATGATTCAGAGTCATATATATGTAGGGCCGAACTTTTGCTCGTGTTATTGTTGCTGTTGTTATAGTGATAAGGGCAATCCAAAGATTTTGGCTAGTGTTACCGATGTTGATGGTCCTTCGTCAAATATAAATCTTTTATGTTCCGGTAAATAAGGACCACTAAGTACAAGCCCGACCATCTAGGTAGCGATTTAATATGATCACATCGACCCTAATTGGTCATACCGCCCCAACCCTTCTTGGGGAACTTGGCTTCGTCACAGCTTAAGAAGCAGCATTCGCCACGGGAAGGTGAGGCTAAAATTGTTTGGATAAGCTACATATTTCACTGCAGCCCTTTGAATAATTTCTCTGACGACGCAAGTATACCTGCCGATGGTATATTCTAAGCCCCCAATCCCGCTGAGGGTAGGTGAGCGACTTGTAGGTCGTAGTTTGCCTTTCAATTTTCTCCGCTTGATTTCTACGCTGACTTTTTTCGCTATTAGTGCTGTTCGCATTTAGACGCAGTTCTTTACATCAACAGGTACGTGGATACCAAGGTACGATTGCGCCATTTCTTTCTTAGATGACAGAAACTACTTCATCTGTCCTCATTTACCATTACGAGATTGGTGTTAGTGGTGTAGGTTTCACAGTAAAAGTTTAACCTGTTACAGTATCCAGAACGAAGTTGGGTCAGGGTAACTCCTGTCTCCCTTGGCATTGCGCTTTCTACTTCTGCAAGGGCAGGATATTGCATATTAATAACAAAAACAATTGTTAAAGGGATCCCTGCTAGCTTCCACTAACGCGACACAGAGATACGCTTAAAATTGCATTAGTAGTCAATCCCAATTAATGATGATATTAGGCATGATAAACTTTTGAAGTGATTTGGACCGATCTTTGCCATTTCTTGATATTCTACTTATTGACTTTTTCCAACAAATCCGTGCGATGTTGTTGATGTGGTAGTGACAAAAACACTCCACGAAGGTTTTAGACAGAGCTATCGATGTTGATCGTCCTTTACCGGATATGGATCCAGTACGTTTCGGTAACAAGAGCCATTTAGATACCAGTTCGACCATCTCGGGAACAATTTAATACGACCACATTGAACCTTGCCTCGCCTGTTAAATACGTGTACGATACATTCTTATTTGTAACGGGATTCACCTCTTATAGGTGAGGTTGACAATTGAGTTGTGGAAGCTCTGATGCGCTTATCAACCCTTGAATCTCATATTTTCATAATTGGTGGAATCTACAGCTTGGATATGAAATTCCAACAAGCTCCCATACCATAGCTGCCACTACAGCATATTGAATATACTAATCAAGAGTATAACTGCTAGCATTTTCCGGGGTTCCTCAAGTCATGCTTACATGGGTAAAACATCTTCCACCGTTTTTGCAAACATTGCGTAGTTTTTTTATACTTCCACAGTAGGGTATTACAATACCGAGTAAAATTTAAAGTCAGGAAGACAACAATAACATCAAATGATGAGAATGGCGCGGATATATATTAAAGTAAGATTTTGTTAACGTCGATGATTACATTAACAGCACTCAACATATACTCTACACTAACAAATACTAAGTTATATGGTTGTCACGTGTCGATTCTCGACTGTCAGGTATTTGTACGTTTACACGCACACTTGTAGTCGAATTTATAGTAAAAGGTTAGACTTAAGCTATGTGTCAATAAATTCAGCAACTATCCCAGGTTAGATATACATACATAAACCACATTTCTTATGTTCGCAAGTGTGTGTGTGCAGTAGAGATATACGCCGCCGATTTTGACCATTTTTTACACGCCGCCGCCGAATGTCAAAAATTATCGCGCGCGGCGGCGGCGCGTGCGTGCGGCGCGTTACTATATTGTCTACTCGTTTAAGACTATTTAGGCCATTTATTGTTCATGTCGAAAATTGGTCGGATATGGCCGAAAATGGTACAACGGATTCGCATCACTGCCAGTTATAAAGCTGCAGACATTAGTGCTTTATCGGTAACCGTATCGGTAACCTTATAACAGCTGATTCGACCTACCTTATGGGAATCAATGCAATCGATTATTGGTGCCGCTAAGGTCGTAACCATACCGTAGCCAACCAATTGGTTTTTGGTTACCATCGTAACGATAAACAGCTGATTACGTTAGGGCTACGACTACAGCGATACGGCACCAATGACTCCGGCTTAAGAAATAATTGCTAAATTTAACTCTTTCCAACTGTTCAAAGTTATTTAAAAACAGGCGTTTTTGATGTCAGCTTAACACGGACTTTGCATTACCCAATTCACCAAGTTATTAAAAAAAAACACTAAAAGAAAATTTATGTAATAAATTTATATGCTCACTTTGTATATTTTTTTTCAAAAATTAATTATACATGACAAAAAAAGAAAGAAAATAGATAAAATTAAGAATATGAATTTATACATAAAACTAATGAATCTCGATTCCCCGCAATGATAAACTTCAATAATCATATTTTAAAAAATAACGGAGGCATAACTATGTTTTTAATTCTAACCAAATTGATTCTAAATAAACAAATGAATTTTCGTTATATAAAAAAATCATCTAAATCCACAAAAAATTTGAGGTGAACGATTATTATTTTACCCGAAAAATAATTTTACTAGTAGGTTTCATCATGACGTTGGCTAACATTCGCACTCTCCTTGTCACAATAAAAACTAGTTCTGCTTTAATGGGTAGATTGTATAATCACATTGAATTATATCACATAAATAAAAAAAATTGCAATACACAAGTGCTAAAAAAATATTAACGAAAAACATTGCTATAATTATCTTGAAATACAAAGAATAACAAAAATAAATAGTTACGTTTACGAATATCATTAATAATAGTAAAATTTTTTATTAAATAAAAAAGTTGCCATAAAACATCAGAGTTTGTATTGTATTGTTGTGCAAACAAAAATAAATAAATTGCTCCTTTTACAAATATGTGAATGAGAGTACTTATTAGAGGAATTAAAAAAGCATACATATATTTAACCAAAAATAGGTCGGAATAATACTTTTTGGATTTTGTGTATTTTCCTTGAAAAATGATTAAAAAAAAAAACGACACAATGAAGAGAAACCAACAAGATTACATGAAGCTGGTGAAGTAAAAGTTTTACAAAAAAAAAATGTAACGAGCCACAAAAAAATCAACTGCTAAGAAATTTTTATTTTTAATACTAATGGTGAATTAACATTGTTCAAATAGGACTCGATAAAAAACACAAATAACGACTATGTAAAGAATTCGAAACAAAATAAGGATACCTGGAATGCTGATATAGCGTTAAAACATCATATATTCTAACAAATGAAAAAAAATTTAACGATAAGGTGAGAGAACGAATGGAAGAAGAAGAAAAAAAAAAAAATCGAAAAACTAGATTTGAGTAAAACAATACTGAAAAGCTAAAAAGAAAGTGAAAATGTCTGCAGGTTTTAGAATTCTATTATTCAAAAATATTGTAAAAATATGATAATTATTGTGAAATCAAATAGGATTGGAACCTGTGAAAACAACATAAGCTTGATCTGAGCGTATAAAAATAGAGATAAACCTTAACATTCTTTCAAACTTTAAAATCTTTAGTAGCATAAAATACAGAATTAGATCATATATATAACATTTAATCAACAATAATATCGTTTATGTCATCTATTTCTTATCGAAGACTATTGTAATATATCCACATGTTGTTGGACGCACAAGAGAAACACAAGTTTAACTAGAACACCACTAATTTTAAGGTCTTAAACAAAATTTTTAAATAAAAAGTGAATAACTTTAAATCACCATATTAAAGGCTAAAATTCACTATATGCCACCACATTTTAATTCTGATACGATAAGCGAAAAAAATATCAATACAAAAAATACAAGATGCGGTGAAAGCCCCAGGATACGATTATTAAACGATTTCACAAAGTCGCGATGTAGAGTTACGGACAATGCACACTCCGCCTTAGAATGTGTCTACTGGGACTTTTACAGGAACTACATTTATACAATGGGGGCGTCGAATAAAATCATATTGAAAGATAAAATGCATTGTACCATATTATAAGGAAACCGATCATAGATCACACTTAACATAATCGATATTTTATAACAAACCCTTATTAAAATACGTTCAAGTTTTGTGAGTCAATTAATACATCTGGGTCGTATAATTTATTCTTCATACATCGGCAGCAATTTGCGACATTGACACCAGCAATTTGCTCAAGATTTGGAAGAAAGGTCATTCAAGGAGTTCTACCGGCCCAATATCTAGCTTCTATAGAAAGATATACACGTCGATACCGTGGTTAAAGGAATAATGTAATCTTACGCAAAGTAGATAAATCAATCAGCAAGAAGATCTGGAATATTGGCGTTATAAAAGCACCATACAATAATTATGTCCTCAAACCATTAAAACTTAGTATGAGCGTATTACTGATGCAATAAAAAAAAAAACACAAACAATTAGGGCATAGATCGGTTGTAAAGGGTCCAGAAAGAGTGCGTGTGGAGAGGTGTGATTACCGGCACGAGAGGGCGACTGGTGGTCTAACTGTGGGTGGTGGATTGGCATCCGTGGTTTACTCTCAACCTACTGGGGAATTGTCAGCTGTTATACGAAAAAAAAGCGCGAAAAACTTCACTTTAAGGTACGGGCAGGCCCAGAAGATAAAACGCCTTGGAAACGGCCACAGAGAGCAATCTAACCAAAATGAAAGAAATAAAATTAAAACGACAATACAACATTGTATATTCCTAACCGCATATACCCAAATAAACCACACCAATGCAACAAAAACAGAACGAAAATCGGATTACAGTCCGATCAGGCTGACTCCGTGTACAGATGGAGCGAAAAGTAATATATTTTAAGTCCACACGTTCCTACCCAAGACGAACGTAAGCACTCTCGGCTTTGCACGCATATAATTGCAATAGCCACTCATTACGAAAATTTTGTGACATCGAAACCTAATTACATTATGTATAATCCGCATCTCTCACTCTAATGCTTATTTTCTAAAGAAAACAGTGGTAACGAATATCATTGTACAAATTATTCCGATTATATCTAGATTCAGTGCCAAATAAAATATATTAAATATGATCACAATAGCAAACTCTTCCACAAAGCGGGGTTATAGGAAAATAAAAATTCCGAATAATGGCACTTTCTTTGTGGAAAACAAGTTAAAAAGGCAACAACAAGAGGGACAAGTAAACACTATTATCGGCGGGCAATGGATCTAGAAATTTTACAACATCACCTTACCTAAAATGAAAAACATATCAAATGTATTTAATATTTTAATCACAAGAAAATCAGGATCCTGCGAGATCATTATTTTTGAGCGCAAACCACGTCAACCATTTAACATTACGCTTCATGTAGCCTATCTACCGAATTTAATAAATAATCGAGCCTCTAAAAATGCCCAGTGATACTGGTCAACGAACATGAAAGTCAGGGTTACAAATGGGCGAAGAGTCCTCCCTTTATAAAAAACATACTAAAAAACAATTTTTAGCTCTCTGAACCGAAGTGTTATTTACTATACCATTTTAATTTTCTTAGACATTACAACAAACCAATACACAACTACCAAATAGAGCCCCAACAAAAACACAAACAAAAAAGAATCCCGATTAACTACCCATAATTAACCATATTACTCCCACTAGTACTCTATAGTCACACCATATAACTAGAAAAAAACTATATCTCTTTATACAAACAGATAGGGCTAATAAAAACTTTTAAAGTAAAAAAACCGAAACAGTGTAGTCGCTCGAACACATCGTCACACCTCACAAACCCACCGCACTGCTTATTCGAAAACTACCCCCATTCCCCCTCACAGCGACTGGTTCCGCACCTCGATTCAGTCCCGAGCCAAGGTATAACTACCCTGTGTCGTCCTGATACCGACCAACCATAGAGCACTCGCAGCGCACAATACTTGCGCCCAACAACCCATTCTTCATGTAAGACCACCGGCCATCGTGCACTTTCTCTAAATGTTCTCCTAAGCAATGGTGCGGCACACTCTCTAAGATTGTTTTGTCAGATTCTTACGACATTACCCGATCCCTTGCTTTCATACTGCCACGTTTTACTGGATTCACGCGACGTATAAAACCACGTCTGTCCTTAACCTGCATACCCATCCCTTTCACGCCCGCAGCATCCAATTTTTCCATCTACTAGTTTCTTAATCCTAACCAGTAATTTAGTCACCTATTCTTGATTACTCACATTAATATAAACTAATTTGGCATTTGTTTAGGCACACATGTGAAGCATACCCATTGTAAGAGTCGCTGCGGAAAACAAACCAATATACCACAAAAAAGACCAACAATCAGCAAATAACTGCTATTTAGTAAATTAGTTTAGCGTTATGTTTATATAAGTTTAACGAAAAACTTATAATTACATATGGAGTTTTCAATTGTAAGAGTATAGGCTATGTTATTGTGTTTTACAAAGTATATCGAATACGACCATATCTTCTTCTCAACACGATTATATAAGAAATGTTGGTGATAGAAAAATGTGGTTATTAAATAGATCAAGTACCAAACTATTGCAGGGGTTGTGCAACATTAATATAACGCACACATCTAACACAAAAAATCTGTCGTAGTGTCTACGATATTAGATGTTCCTGACGCGCCTCAACCACACACATGAACGATAGTTCGTGATCAAATATTACGTATTTAATAAAAGTAAACATCACCTCTTCAAGCTAAGTTTCGCGAAAAGAAAATGTCCCACCAAAATCTACAGCTATTTTTTGTTAGTTCAGATAATATCTTCTAATCAATCAGCAAAAAACTGCAAACTCAATATCATCATTCTTCTCACTCAACAAGCAACCCTAAACTACAAAACCTTTGGACAAAAAATCTATAAAAGAAATCAAAATAAGTATCAAAAAGGATCAAGTATCGTAAACACGGTCTGTTATTTAGTGATCAGTACTCAAAACTAACATAACTCTCCCTAATGACCAAAAACAAGGGGCACTCGCAAATTCTCACACTTCCCGGGGGCGTATGTTCCACTTGACATAATAGATAAAACCACCACACACTGACTAACTACTTTTAGGAAACACAACGATTAACATTTATCTTCTCCATGTTATGACCTACATTCAATAATTTCCGAATCTACAACCAAACGTAAATCTATTTAGACATGTGTCGTAGTATCAGAACGGTGTCCAAATATTGATAACATGGCAACCAACCCCATATAGTTAATCACGGACGATATCACCACAAGCATGTTATCCTGTCACTATGGCCGAGTACTTCAAAATAGTATGATTGATTTTTCGACAAGCCCAACCTGCAAGCCCAGAAATCATGACTTTGGCAATATGTCAGAAGTTGTTACTTCCAGCGCCCCACTCAAAGCTGGCACCCTTCTTATAAAGGGTGGATAAGACCAAATACTTATGTTTAAGATTACATACAATTGCCAATTCTTTCGCAGATTCTCTTTGCAGACAAATTCTCAACTAAGACTTTTCCACTACTTGATGGGGACAACAACTAGATTCAACTCGCCCTTGCCACACCGCACGCTTCCTACCTTCCGCTGTTCCCGGCATGTCTTCGAAATTAATAACACAACGTCTTTCTGCAGCACCCTCCAAGCCCCTTGCCCTTTTGATGCTCACCCCTTTTGTCACTGTATGTTTTCGACCCCCTTTCTAGTTTATGGGACGTTTACATCCCCACTCTTCTCGCGCTCCCTTCCTCTTGTTCCACCACCTTTTTCCTCCAAACTCTGTGCTGCCACCTTTTCATCCCTTTGTTTATCCTCTCTATCTCCTTTTCACATAACTTCCCCCCCAACCTCTCCCCTTCAATTAGCAGTTCCGACATCATCCGCTCACTCTACGCTTTCCGCTCACCCGCATCGTCCCCTTAAGTATATTCTGAACCCCCGCCATACGAACCACCACCCCCCCCCCCACCCCACACACGCACGCCACTTAGGATTTTCTACCGACACGTGTGCCCCCGCTGTGTAAATTCCATACCTATCTCCTGCGTAGCGGCTGGAGTTGGGCATGCCAAATTCCGACTTTTACCCCTTTCTATCTCTATACTCCCCCTCCCATCTTCTTTCTGTCGCTCTGCTGCTCTTCTGGAGCGTCCTCCGTTTTCCTTCTCACGCCTCCCCTCTAGCTTTAACCCGTACAATCCCCTTCCTCCAACCGCTGTAAGAAGCGGCCCCCCGAAATAATAAATTAAAACCCTTTCTTGGGGCTTCACCCCGCTTCCCGCTGCATCCGTGAGTCCAGCCTCCCCATCCTCTCCGCCCGTTTCTAGCTTCCCTCTAACACCTTTCTTCTTCTATGGCCCACCCAGTCCCGGCGGAGGGGCTCGCTTTTGGCCTCCGTTGCGGTACCCTACTCTCGTACCCCCCTCACGAGTCCACCCACCGACTCCGCCGCCCTTCCTAACCCTGCGCATAAACCCACCTGATGACTCCTATACTCCCACACCTCCCCGCCCCCCTACCTACTCCCCACCCCTAGCCCTCCTCTCTCCCGTCTGGCTAAGATACTTGATTACAAAATAGTGTATTTGTTTTTTAACAAAATTACGAAAACAGAACTAAACTCACTTTTCTAAAACTATAAAAGACACTAAAAAAATAAATGGGGTCTTTTTCTTCAGAATGTAAAGTAAACCAAGATTGTACAAAGAAAAGTAAGTAATAGGAACCAATGCAAAAAAAAAAATAAAAAATGACTGATCTGTTACCAGCAGGGTGTCCTCGGCAAGTCGATACCATATATAACTACTTTTGGAAATTTCTATCTAAATAATACCTGTGTACGAGATTTCAAGTCATTATAGACATGTCGAAACAAAAAATGTGAGACAGATATAGTTAAAATTCGAGACAATACTCTACAGAATAAAAAAGTGGAACGCAACACGATTCAAAAAGCCATTTAATTTAAGTGAAAGGTCCCACAACTTTTTTTTCGGGCTTAGTTACGTTTCCCTTGCTGGGCCATGCTAGTAGTAGTTTAAACTAAAGTGAAGGAGTAAGAATAACAAGGAATCTAGTTGTTTGACAAGAACTACATATCTCTTAAACAATCCAAAAAAGATTAATATTTTGATAACACAAATTCGAAATAAAAAAGAAAAGCTATTCATTTGATCGTGCAGCGTCGGCACTGTTTCGATATAACCACCCGTTAAGAATCAAATTAGCAAAAAGAATTTAAGAAAAATAAATCAGTAAGATATCGGAAGAAAATTATTAGATAATTAGAAAAAATGGACTAAGGGCCAGCACTTGGCAGGAATGGAGGTCAATGGGTGCACAGATCACTATGTGAATACAGAGTGTCGTGTTTGCCCGAGCAAGGTTGAGATCTTTAAAAATCGGGATAAGTAACCACCAATAAACTGAAAGGTCAAAACTAAAAAAATTTGAAGAGAGCCGATAGTAGAAATATGAAAAAAGTTTAGCATAGAGTATTTAAAACTTAATGAACGGGAAGAAATGGTAAGTATGATAGAGAATCTTAAAG
>JARSSU010029533.1:0-31186 GCA_029619165.1 Eurosta solidaginis
ATTTTGCAATTATTTTTATATAAATCAATTTGCAAGCGTACGAGTGAATCATTTTTGAGTCTTCCTTCATTCGCGCGAATGATAAGTTCTTAGTATTGAGGCTCAAAATATATTCGAATATAATATAAAATGCTTTGTGGGTGTTATTTGCCTTAGCCATATGTATTGTATATATGTTGCATTGTGTATCCTTTATGGTCATACAAAAAATATGAGGTCATTTATTACTGACTCTGTAAACGCCACTCATAAGACGCCAAAAATATTTTGTAAATCTTATTGGTAAACAAATCGAAAAGTACATAGCCGCATTCTTTTAACAAATATAATTTCTTGGTGTCTTTACAAATTATTTTACTGTTGGGAAAATCTTCGAATACAATATGCCAATACAATAATGAATCGCTTGTTTGCTCATGCGGTAGAGTATTTCAGAGTGTCTGTGTACAGTCAAAAAGCTTTTAAGCAAATTTGTATGAACTCTGTTCAAAGCCTTTGACTGAACTTTGTAATTTTCTATAGCCCAACTATGTGCACGTAAAGAACTAGTAAATCGGGCGGACGATGTCTCCCACTTCCTCTCTTCCTCCGTTTGCCTCATTCTATCTTTATACTTCTCCACCTCTACCCGTTCTCCTCCTCTTCTTCTCTCCTCTTTGCACTCAACCGTTTAAATAAGTGTACTGGCATCAAAAAGGCTTTAAATGGGACTTGATGCGCCGGGGGCGCACTCATTGTACCTACCTACCTATAATCCTTTCCTAAAAAAGTATCCTAAATATTAATCCAAACAAAAAGTATTTTACATGCCCAATTCAATAAAAAATCGTACCATAAATAAGATATTTTTGACAGAGTTGGTCACTGGTATCCTGCGCCGACAAAAAACTATTCGAAAGGTCGTTTCGGAGTCAATTGAGTACAACAATTTTAAACGATAAATATATACATTACTATAAAGTAAGTGTTTTTAAATTGCACAAACTCAAAAACAACAAGTAAGGAAGGATAAGTTCGGGTGTAACCGAACATTACATACTCAGCTGCCAAATAACAGCTTGCAAACTTTTAAATTACCTTCTTTTAAAGTGGGCGGTGCCACGCCATTGTCCAACATTTTACTAATTTTTTATTCTGCGTCGTAAGGTCAATCCACCTACAAAGTTCTATCGCTTTATCCGTCTTTGGTAATGAATTATCGCACTTTTTCGGTTTTTCGAAATTTTCGATATCGAAAAAGTGGGCGTGGTTATAGTCCGATTTCGTTCATTTTAAATAGCGGTCTTAGATGAGTGCCCAGGAGCGTACGTACCAAATTTCATCAAGATACCTCAAAATTTACTCAAGTTATCGTGTTTAAGAGACAGACGGTCGGAAGGACGGACGGACATGGCTAAATGAATTTCTTTTTTCGCCCAGGTATTTGATATATAGAATCTACATCTATCTCGATTAGTTCATGCCGTTACGGGGTATCGTTATGCGAACAAAAATTAATATACTCTGTGAGCTCTGCTCAGCTGAGTATAAAATGCACCCAGATAGGATATCTCCTAAGACAACTTAGAGAAGAGTCATATGAGCGGTGCGTGTTTGCTTGCTGACTTCAACCCAGAGCGAGCAAGGAAGAAGTGTTTGCTGCTACAGTTTCGCACAATCCTCTGCAGTACCAGATCTAACCTTAACACGAAAATGTACTCACGAGATTACAAGGAACGTTTAAAGGTCTGATGACGCTACAGAAGCTGATGGATTTTTAACTGCTGCTCGAAGGAAGCATTCGTAGCTTTATCCGTTTACAATGTTCACTAGCACTTCTTCCGTACGGCCAGTGGGATCACCATTGAATTACAGCGCAACAAAAAAATTGGCTTACGGCGCAGGTATTGAAATTGTACGCATGTATTGGTGTTAGTATTTGTGATGAGTAGAATAAGTTGCTAAGTGTACCATTTATGGGGGCAGACTTTTAACCCAACTAGTTCATAATTGTCATAAAATAGAGATAGCTAACATTTTATTTCCGTAGTGAGCAGCATACGTACAACATCACCCCAACTCATCTCCTCATTCAAATCCCCGACATTATCCATAGATTTCTCGTCCTAGCATATCCATCTGTTGTGAGCACATCTATCAGCAGCTCTTTTAACCATAGAAAAAGTGAACATCCAGCAGCGACAGTAATTTTCGTCAGATCATAGAGTTTCCTATACACAACGCTCCGGCAATATGTATTAAATGCCTCATAGGATTAAACAAACGAATACAGTTTATCGATACTGCAATCGGAAGAGTAGGGAAAGATAAAGGGAAAGAGAAAATTATGGAAAGCGTAGGAATACAGTGAACCATTCAAGTGTTGATGTTTTGCTACTGCTGAAAAAATACAAGGTTAAGCTGCATGGAATTCGCTAACTTTCCCTACGTGAAACTTTGATCAAAGATTGACCTATTATGATGGCCACTAACCCTTGTTATACCAATTACGTTATATTAAAGTTAAGCTATTATCCTTACAGATCCTACAAGCTGCCAGATCACAGCAGCGTTTTCCAAACGGAAGTATTAGCCGTAACCAAACCAGTAGAAACACTGGAAGAGAGGAACTTAAACTGCAACCGTGATAACTTTTATATTACCAGCCAAGCAGCAATTAAGGCAATAATCTCACATAGCACAGCATCTAAAAGTGTGTTACAGTGTAAGCAGTCGCTGGAAAGAATCGGGACAGGGAGAAGTATACATATATATTGGGTCCCAGATCACATGGGAATAGATGGGAATGAAAAAGCAGATGAACTAGCTAAAAAGGGCGCATTCCTCGAAGCTTGCTCCGTAGACGCCCCAATTAGATTAGGCGATATTAAGAGAAGGAAAGATGTGCACATGTTCGACAAAGCGGGCAAGGCGTGGACCCAAGCCTGCAAAGTTAAAAATAAATAAATGTAAGGCGCGATAACCTTCGAAGAGATCTAAGGCCGAGCTTCTCTTCCAATTTGCGTCGTGCTCCTCTTAAATTTCCCTACAAATTTGCCGGATGGGACCTACATGTTTTTTGCCGACTTCGAACGGCATCTGCAAGGCAGATGAGTTTTCAGTGAGAGCTTTTCATGGCAGAAATACACCCGGAGCGCTTCCCAAACACTGCCGAGGGGCGACCCCGCTTAGAAAAATTTTCTTCTAATTGAAAAACCTTATTTCTAAAGTTTTGATGTTGCTTTTCCCGGTGTGTGAACCCAGGTCATACGGTGTGGTAGGCGGAGCACGTTACCATCACACCACGGTGGCCGCCAAACAAAGTTACTTCTATCATAAACAGAGAGGACTGTAGACTCATGGCGGGTATTCTGACTGGTCACTGCCTTCTGGCGTCACATGCCTTTGAATTAGGCATGATCAATGATAGCACATATAGGAAGTGCGGATTGGAGGAGGAAACGATCGAGCACGTTTTTTGCTCATGCCCTGCGCTTGCCAGGCTAAGACTCCAGCTATTAGGAGTGATACAGCTGTCAGATCTAGAAGCATCAAGTGGCTTAAGCCCTAGAAGGCTTCTAGTATTTGCCAAGAAGCCGGAGTTATTTTATAACATAGGTCCTGGTTTTTGATAGGGGTTTTCAACTCGGTCATTAAGATAAACTTCTGGAAATACTACAGACTCATTCGGTCTATGTGAGGTCCTCATGGACTGGCCAGTTCAACCTAACCTAACCTACCATTATTTTGAGTTTGGATACTACCCTAACAACATTTGGAACCGGTTGAATGTAGCTAACCCCCTTCTACTTAGTAACAGATAATGGCAAAGCAAATGCTGCTCTCTTTTCTCCTCAAAACATCTGCAGCTAAGACAGTAATCCACTAAAAAGCTTTATCAGGATAACCTCGACTTATTTCGGATTAAAAGTGTGTTTTTGCGTTCTTTATCACAGGAGTGTCAAACTTGTTTCGTAGTCTCGCTAGCAGAAAGTGTTTACCAGAGAATTTTGGCCTTCTTTATGGTATTTGTTATCACACGAAGCTTAGAAGGAGCTGTCTAGCACAACAGTTGCGTGCGATATATATGCTCTCAACAGGGCGCTTAGAAGTAAATAATGACCCCCCTGCGGGTTAGGGGGCTTAGAATATAGCCGCGGTCGGTACGTCTGTCGTAAGAGGCGACTAAAATACCAAATAGATTCAAGGGGTTGCCAGCGCAATACATAGCTTGTCCAACCCAATTGTCAACATCGCCTACCCATGGCGAATCCTGTTTAATTAACCCAAGGCCTTCGGGGTGTTTCCTTATCGCTACAACAACAACAACAAGTGAATAATGAAACGAGCTAGTCTTCCATTTGGACAAACGAACGTTGCTCTCAATTGTATCCCCTCTCTCTCATCTCGCTACATATTACAAAAAGAACTAAATGCATAACAATAAAACAAAGCCTTCGAAAATTAAGAATATGAAGTTGTAGCTCGCAATAAAGACAACGACACGCCGTCCACACAAAAAGGACAAGAAAATTAACTTGTCGCTTAATTAAAGTTAAGCCTTGACCGACGGCAAAAGTGCTATCACCTTTTTTGCTAACAATAATGCTAAATGTAACTATAGAACAAGATGTTATAATAAGTATTTATGTACTACGTGAAAAAGAAAACCGTAAAATCACGTAGAAAATTAGGCAAATGACATGAAGCTTGCATAGATCTTTGTTACATTTCCATTACATTTAATTACCAAATTTTATTCTTAACAAAATTATGCAAATGTTTCATTATATAGCGACGCCGCATTGTGGCTAAAGAAATTAGCATTCATTTTCCGAGTTTTAAAATCGTAAGAAGAGGAAGAATTAAAATGAATTAGAGCATCACTCATACCACGTGGAGCACCTTCGGCGTGCGAGCAAAACAAACAAGTAAGGAAGGCTAAGTGTGGGTGTAACCGAACATTGCATACTCAGCTGCCAAATTACAGCTTGCAGAACTTTTAAATTACCTTCTTTTCTTCTTTTTTTTAAAAGTGGGCGGTGCCACGCCCATTGTGCAAAATTTACTAATTTTCTATTTTGCGTCATAAGGTGAACCCACCTACCAAGTTTCATCGCTTAATCCGTCTTTGGTAATGAATTATCGCGCTTTTTCGGTTTTTTCGAAATTTTCGATATCGAAAAAGTGGGCTTGGTTATAGTCCGATTTCGTTCATTTGAAATAACGATCTGGGAAGAGTGCCCGGGAACTTACATACCAAATTTCTTTAAGATTCCTCAAAATTTACTTCAGTTATCGTGTTTACGAATGGACGGACGAACATGGCTAAATGGATCCCTTTTTTCGCCCAGATCATTTTGATATATAGAAGTCGTTATGGGGTACCGTTATGCGAACAAAATGAATATACTCTGTGAGCTCTGCTCAGCTGAGTATAAGAAGCAACGGCGTTTTAATGATACAAATTTGTAAAATGTGTTAAATACGATTTTTTGTTGTTTATGAAAGTGTGTATGAAAGTATGCCATGAGAAAATCTTAATTTAGGAACTTATTTTCAAATCATATCAACAGCTTAACGACATTGTTAACTTTGGTTAGCGCTCATACCAAAAAAAATGGTTAGCGGGCAGATACCTCAAAGGCTTTGAAGGTAGCATGAAACGTGTTGTGGTTAAGAAAAACATATTTTCAATTTATTGTTGTAGCTTTTGTGGTTAGCACGAAGAAGTACAAACAATTAACAATACACGTATTTTATTGTATGTATATGTGTATGTGTGTGTTTTTTGGGATATATGAACATTGACACTGATTTCGGTCAATTTCAGCAACCCGTCTGCTTGACTCTCGATAACAAGCAATAACCACACAAATCACTAAATTATTCATAACGCCAAGTGTTTTTCTAAGTATAGTTGTTTATTTGTAATTTTCTTTGCAAAAGACAGATGCCTCTCATAACTTAAAAGCAGATTTGGATTTTGGGTTGGACTTGTCAGTTTGCTAACTAAACTATCAACTGCCTTTACTATGTAAAAACTAATTACTAAAACGTTCCTTTTTAGTAAATTATCGAAGAAAGATATGAGTGTACCATATGAAAGCATAAACCACCATGTGTGTGCCTGAGTCACAACTAAGCCAAACACAAACTAGTCCATAAACTACTTAACACAAAGGCGGTTTCGACGTCACAAGCAGGTTCTCAAACAGGCGTCGGACCTCTATGCCAGGAATTTCCCGGCGAACCTAGTACTTAAAGAAAAATACCCCGAACTAGCAAAAGAGGATCGCACTCTTTCTAGGGAAATGCGCGTCACTCTAGCTCAACTTCGATCTGGATACTGTAACAGGTTAAACTTTTACCTATCCAGAATCAACCCCGACATACATAATGTATGCCCCGCTTGCAATGTGTCCCAACATTACAGCAACCGTCTCTTTAATTGTAATGTGGAACCAACGTTTCTACCACCCTTCACACTATGGTCCACCGTTGTTGAAAGAGCAAGTTTCCTTGGACTCCCGTTAGAGGACATTGATGAGTTATCGTGTGACCGTTCGTACCTATAGGATGGAGAGAAGCACTGTTACAACAACAACAGCATGACAACAAAAATAGTAGAACATAAAGAATATCAAATAATTTCATATAACAAAAATTATGTTTGTAATATAAAGAAGCTAAACATAACATAAGTAAACATAACATGACTTAACTCAACAGGAACAAGCCCACTCTCCTCATTGCACTTGATATATGGAAAATTCTCAATACAGCGGTAACCCCAACGCATTTCTACACTTTGTTGAAGCATACGTCTCAATAAACTAAAAAAGTAATCTCGGAATTAACTGCTTGTTGACCCCTCGAAAGTATCAGTAGAGTTTGGGATTAAGTCAGAATGGTTGAATAATTTCGATGACAGCGGAGAGGTGAAAAAAGTAGAGACAAGAAAAAGGGAAGTAGAGAGAGGAAAGGAAATATAAGAAACCAAAGCAGAATCCAGACGGCGTGTTGTGGATTTGTTATCGAAGTGTTTACAAGTGGGTTTGTTATCGACAACACCGATTATTAACGAGTCATCGGTTTGATATTTGTTATCGCCTTACAATAACACTTTCATAACAAATCAATAATTTTGCCATAGCTAACGGTGACAATCCTATTTTTCGATAATAAAGAAAAATTATCGATAAAAATCGGGTTTTCCCTAGCAATTACAAATCGATATATTTTCGAGAGCAAATCGATAACTTTTCAGCCACAAACCCAACCGCCAGTAATAAACCGATAGATTTCCCACAGCAGTTTTTATCGGAAACAAGCAGGGACGGAAAATAAAATTTTTTTTTCGGAGTCTTATCAAAAAATTGTCTTTATCAAAAAATTGTCCTAGGCGAAAATGTTTGAGTTCTGAGTTATCCCTATAGCAATATCATGTCGAATCATGCATCCTTTTTATTTTCCGAACTTTTCCTCAAAAGTCCACATATAAAAGCAAAAATAGTAATATTCGTATTTTAACATCGGACAAGGGAAACAGTAGCAATGTATATGTGTGATTATGAAAATAAAATGAAAGATATATTAAATGACTTGACAATGTATAGAATACAAAGACAGGACCCCACATCGAGGCTACAAAGCAAAAACAATAGCTTAGTTGATAAGCTTTTCAAATTGGACCTGATTTCAAAGGCCGAAAGAAATAAGTTAACCACGACCACGGCACTATCCCCACGAATTTATGGACTTCCGAAAACACACAAGGAAGGAACACCACTTCGGCCGATTTGCTCTGGGATTGGATCACCATCACACGGCCTATGTAAATACATTGCCGGCATATTAAAAAACGTCATGACGAACTCCATATATAATATTAAAAATTCGCTAGAGTTTAAAGAAAAGATAAATAACTCATATATTTATGACGATGAAAAACTTATATCTTTTGATATAATTTCCCTATTCCCCAGTATACCCACACAGCTAGCACTTGACATTATAATAAGAAAATGGCCGATAATAGAAAAACATACGAAAATGCCAAAGAAACTATTTATGGAAGTATTAAAATTCTGTATAGAAGAAAACAGATATTTTAAGTTTAAAGTGACAATATACACACAACTAAAAGGATTACCGATGGGATCGCCGACTTCACCAGTGATTGCAGATATCGTAATGGAGGAATTATTGGAAAATACAACTGCAAAATTGACTAGAACACCAAGATGCATTACCAAATATGTGGACGATCTATTCGCTATTATAAATGAAAATGACGTAAAAAGTACACTTGACGCATTAAATTCATTTGACAAAAACATAAAATTCACAACAGAACTCGAAGACGACGGAAAATTACCTTATCTCGACACAATTATTATTCGACGAGGAAACCAATTAAAGCTCAAGTGGTATAAGAAATCAACATCTACCGGACGAATCATCAATTTTTATTCAAAACATCCAAAAAAGATGATAAGGAATACAGCAATGGGCTGTATACGACGTATGTTACAAATATCAGATGACACTTACCACAAGGAAATAAAAGAAGAAATTAAATTAATATTAAAAAGGTATGACTTTCCTGACAATGTTATCAAAACCTTTATAAAAAGAAGTTTATCACAGACGAGTCAACGTGAATCCGAAAAAACAAAAATATTCAAATCGCTAGCATATGTACCAAAATTGTCAGAGCGTCTAGCAAAATCAGATTGCTATAATAGAGAAAAAGTGAAGATAGCTCACAAACCAATAAACACATTGAAAAATATTTTTAACAAAACGAAATCCGAAATTCCTAAAACAGAAAAAAGTAATATTGTCTATAAAATCCCTTGTAATGGAAACAAAACAGAATCATGCAATAACATATATGTGGGAACAACGAAAGCAAAATTAAAATCTCGACTAGCGCAACATAAATCCGATTTTAAATACTGTCATGAAACTATTAACCAAAAAACAGCATTAATGACACACTGTGCAACGAAGAACCATTTTCCAGACTTTGATAAAACGACGATACTCCAACAAGAAACCAATTATAACAAAAGATTTACACTGGAAATGCTGCATATAATTAACACACCGACCAGCATAAGAATGAACTACAAGACGGACATCGATAATTGCGCGAGCTCCTACAGACATTTGATAACAAACAGACGGACAGTACAAAACTCCGCGTTGAGCAGTGAAGACGCATAAAATAATGTATGTAAATAATGTTTTTTATGAATGTTTGTTTTGATGTCAATTGTTATTTTTATTTTGTTTATGTTTCTTTATATTGTTATAGTTAATCCTGAAGACGGTTACAGTAGGTAACCGAAATATATTGAAGAAAAGAAAAACCTCAACAATTTTTGAAAATTTTATTTACAAAATTGGACCTCAAGCCGGCAAGAAAATTATTTATTTAAAAGTAAAATCTGTATTTTTATTTTTTGAGCCCGATAGAACTAGTTTAAACTCGGACTTTTAAAAATAAAAGTCCGGTAATAAAAGATAAATCTGGACTTTTATTTTTTAAGGCCAAAATAAAGGCCGGCTTGATAACAAAGAAAAAACGGCTGTTCCGAATTAAAAACATTTTTTTATTTCGGATAAGCCGTTTCTTTGTTAGCAAACCGGACCTTTATTTTGGCCTTAAAAAATAAAATTCCGGATTTAACTTTTATTTCCAAACTTTTATTTTAAAGTTTTGTTTTTAAATAAAAACATTTTTTTATTTCGGATAAGCCGTTTCTTTGTTATCTAGCTGGACTTTTATTTTGGCCTTAAAAAATAAAAGTACGGATTTAACTTTTATTTCCGACCTTTTATTTTAAAGTTTTATTTTTAAATAAAAACATTTTTTTTTCGGATCAACCGTTTCTTTGTTATCAAGCCGGACTTTTATTTTGGCCTTAAAAAATAAAAGTCCGGATTTAACTTTTATTTCCGAACCTCTAATTTAAAACTTTTATTTTTAAATAAAAACATTTTTTTTATTTCGGGCAAGCCATTTTTTGTTATAAAACCGGACTTTTATTTTGGCCTTAAAAAGTAAAAGCCCGGATTTAACTTTTATTTCAGAACTTTTATTTTTAAAAAGTCCGAGTTAAACTAGTTCTATCGGACTCAGGTAATAAAAATCCGAAAATAATTTTTATCTTGATCCAAATATATTAAAAGTCTAAAATTAATAGTTTTGCAAGGAATTATATTATAAACTAGAAGACCCGGCAGACGTTGTCCTGCCTTAAATTTGGCCAATCTGCATACATTTTAATAAGCTTTTTCAGTCTGACTCTGCCCTCCCCCCTCTTCACTTTTTCCTAATCCTTTCATTCACTCCTCCCTCCGTCTTTTTCGCTTCATCTGTATCCATCTTCGTCTCATTCTATCTCTTTCTCAATCTCCATCTCCTTCTCCCTTTTATCTTTTCTCTTCTCTCAATTTCTTCTCATTCTTCTGCATCCCTTATTGCCTGTCCCAGAAGGTGGTATGTATTTTATTCCAGTCCCAGTCCCATTCCGGGTCTCAGTCCCAGTCCCAGTCCGTCTTTGGATAATATATTACTCTGTACTAAAGCACTCATCAACAGCTTTCCTTTGATATCCATATTCTATATACACACTAGCTTTACCAGGCGCACGTTGTAACGCCCGAGATCGAATGGATGTTGCGTTATTTTTTCTGTTTTCTTTGTTGATAATTTAATTTATTGTTCTGTAAATTGAATTGAATTTTGTACGCATATTTGGTGAATTTTTCTGTTAAAACATTTTATTCTTGTACCTTATTTTATATTAGTGTATTGCTTTTACAGCTGATGATTATTGCTTTGATTACATTCCGAAGAAGCATGACTGGTGAGCCAATTTTTAAAGTTGATATATGCGCAGGCATGCATTTTGGTTCTAAGGAGTATAGAAATTCATTTGAATAATTCACAATTTTATCTTCATCTGTAACTGTGTCGATCGATTTATATTTCGTCACTTCACCAGGAAATTGATTTTGAAAGCGATCATTGATTTTGTTAACATGATCATTTTCGGGAGCTAAGATAGTTCTTTCGCATAGCCAAAAAACAAAAACATTTAAATTTAAAATTCTTAATTCTGAAATATGAAAAACTTTCGTCTTGATCGAAGGAACCTCGAGCCAAAATTTGGTGATAATCGAAGTATAGCAAACACGTTTTCATAGGGAACACACACACAGAATTTGATTTTTATAGAAGATGTAGATAGACTGAAGCTAAACAATTTTTTTAACAGCGGCAGATTACTAAACGTTCAAAAGGCATAACAGCTAAACTCAGCAATGCAGTCAAACTTTAGGTGTTAAAATAACTTAAGTCTGTACGGCAGCCATAGTTTTAATTATCTACCTTTACGACATCCAGATATATGCAGTATAATATATTCCATTTGTATGGGAGATGCCACGCCCCCTTTTTCCCAATTCCATATTTTCTTGGTGGTTTTAGGGATTGACCTCAAATAACTCCTTACTGAATTTCAATGTTCTGGCATGTATACCTTCAAAGTTATGCAGTACCAAATAAATATCTCAATATAGTCCCGAAATATTTCCGAAATGTTCTTTATACATTCCCAAAGTTACCTGGAAACAGTACCTGACACAATCCTTAAAATATTCAAAATAATCCAGGAATGACCCCAAAATAACCAAAAGAAAAAAGACTCGAAATTATATCTGCATGTTAAATTGTAGGAAGAGTACCTCAAAATGGGGAATGTATGAGGCCACAAAAGCAGTGGACAGGGGCACGCTGCTGGGTAGGGTGATATTACCTCTGCTGTGGACGCTGGTCATCAACCAACTGCTCAGGCAGTTCGATGAGGGATCCGTCAAAGTTAAGGATTACGCAGATGACATTTCAATTGTCATAAGTGCCTTTCAACAATTAGCACTTCGGGATATTCATACCTGGCAATGCAGTGAAGCCGGATATGGTGTTATTTACTAAGAGGTACAAGGTCCCACATTGGACCAGGCCTAAGTTAGGTGGGGTTACCCGGCATGATAAACCAAATTGCTTTTTTTGGTTAACCGTAAAATTCAATCTCCGGAAGTAGAATAATCATTCCGATTTGGTTTATTGCTTCTCTCCGGTTAACAATTCTTTATTTGGGACTAAAGATAATTTAATTTTTTTTTCACAATTCGATACAAAACTATTCCAATTCGTGAATTCCATTATGTGAACATGAAATGTACGCACTCACTATGGGATTACCAGGTATGCAACCACAGAACTCTAGTTCTGGTGCTCATTAGAACGGCCTTTGACCACATGAAATTTTCACCTCAGTATTTGAATGGAGGTTTATAAATACTACATATGCATACGAATACAAATACTAGGTGAGGTGTGTTCAGTTGTCTTAGGGCTTCAACAACAACGCACATATGTATGTTCGAAAATTTTCGCAAGCCAAAGAAATATTCTTCTACATGAAAGTGTCCATATATACATTAGATTGCCTTAGTGTATTTTAAAGCGTCTGGACTAATTTGAAATTAATTTCCTCCATAATTTGGTTTCTCATGTGTAAACATCTTTGCTCACGAAATGTAAACGTGCAACATAATAAATGAAAGAAAAGGAGAGAAAGAGAAGAAAACGAAAAACGGAAAAAACTGTACAGTATGGCATCAATTTGCTATCGAGTTGCTAACGGTTTGTTTTAATGAGTTATCGGCTTATTATCAACGAGCTATGGGCGTGTTATCCATGTATTGTTGTTGTTGTTGTAGCGATAAGGACACTCCCCGAAGGCTTTGATGTACCATTAAGGTACTAGCCCGGAACGATTTGGTATAACCACATGAAACCTTCTAGGCCATCCCGCCCTCTCATCCCCTAGATCCACAAGGATCGATGAGTTATCGGTTATTTGTATATAGGTTGTTATCGACGAGGTAGAAACGAGGGTTCGATTCGTTATCGAAGGGCTATAAACTTGCTATCGATAACAAAATTTATCAATGAAAAACGAATTTTTATCGACAATTCATAGGTATTTTATAGATTAATTATCGAAAAGCCATCGATATCCTACCAAAAACTAAAGGTTCGTCATCGAAAAAATATCGATTTGTTATTAAAAAATTAAGGATTTGTTATCGAGAGTTATCTATGTGCTATCGAAAGTTTTCCGTTATTCATCGAAAAGCTCTTGATATGTTATCAGGAATAATAAATCGACTTGATATCCAAGCTGTCGATTCATTATCGCAAAATTATCGTCATGATGTCAAAAACTGATCGATTTGATATCAATAGCTGGAACCTTTCAACGACAGCCATGCACCAATATTACCGGCCCCAGCGGGTTAGGGGGCTTAGAATATACCCGCGGTAAGTATTTGTTAGGGTAAAATTTTGTTAGCTGACCCAATCATGTGAAAACGACTTCATAGCTTAAAAGGACATTAAACGGAAATGTGAAGCTTCTCAAGGCCAAAATAATGGCATACCAATTTTAAAAATCGAACGTCAAATAACCAAGTTACAACGAATAAACCGTTTCGGCTGTATTTCGAAGGATCAAAAAAATTAAAAAAAATTTTTCCGAAACCCTCTCAACATAATCTTCAAATTTAGGGGCGGACATTAGCAACTTTTTTTTCGACCCAGTCTAATGTACATATTCCTAAGACCCGCATATGTTATGCTTAATAGTTTCATAAGCTCCATTTAAGATTCGCTAACACATGTTTCATAGAGAGTCAAGTGGCAATTGCCCCAATCATCCCTTTTCATAATAACCATCAGACACATTGCATTGTTGTTGTTTGCCATAACTAAACTAATTTAGTGAAATGTGTGACATGCCTGGAATATATTAAATCAATGCAATCATTTACTGAAACATATCAACTAGTACTACTAACTGTTGTTATATTAAATACTGTACTATCTCTAAATAAAACTCATGTACATAGTATGTAGATGCGGGCTAACCTAAAATAATTACCAGTATCTGTAGCTGGTTTAGTGGGAATTTCAAATTCCATTCGTATGTTTATATCAGGCATGCTTAACGAACGAAACGATATCATTTCGTTACGATAATCAACGCTAATAAAACGAAACGAACGTGACGTGACTTCGTTCCGTTTATTAGCGTTGATTATCGTAACGAAATGATATCGTTTCGTTCGTTAAGCATGCCTGGTTTATATACACACGCGCATATGGAGATAGTAAATGTTTGCTTTGACATAAATTGATATAAGCGGGTTAATGTATATATTTAATGATAAGGACAACTAATTTCATGTGATAAAGTTTGTGTTATGTTTGTATATGTATGGATGTGCGTATGTATTTAAGATAAATTTTGACATCCTACATATGATGAATTTCATATCAAAACCTACAAAAAAAGGCACATTTTGAACCCGACCCTTTCAGATTTTGATGAAATTTTGCATAGAGGTACACTTTACCTATACAAAGACCACCTCGTTTTTAGAAATTTCTGAAAAATTGTGGGCGTGGCAAGGTGTCAAAATTGTGAAAAATGCGTGAAAAATTACGGTAATAGGTACATTTGAGCTGTGATAACTACGGAACGGCTCAACCGATTTCAAATCACTTGATACCATTGGAAAGGTATTCAAATCGGCTTCCGAAAATATACAATGTAAAAAAATTGTATTACACTGAAAAATTTATTGTTTCAAAAATAAAATTTTAAACTTGGAAAAAAATTCAAAGACCAAGTGTTTTAAAATAAAATATATTTTTATTAGAAAGGTCTATTTAATATATATGTAGTTTTGGTTGTAATCCTTTATTATTTTAATCACTTAAAACTACTTACAAAAAAAGTTTATGAAAAAAGTATGATTGCACTAACATGTGCTTGCGATGACGGGGATGAAAAGATAAAGAAAAAGTAATTGTTTTTGTTCTACATTTTACATTTCAACAACTGGCTGTGGTGAACTTTGCTATCAGCTGTTGGAGCGGCCATATCATAGGAGAGGTGTGGAAATCCATGTTGCCACATATATAACATATCCAAAAATTAAAATGGCATTTTCTACCCTTTTTTTTAATTTTAAGTAAATGCATCTCTTTATATTTTGATATGGTAATTTCGAGCTGTGATAACTACGGAATGGCTCGACCGATTTCCAAGATGTTGGTACCATCGGTATTCTAATCGGCTATAGAAATCATATACTGAGAAAATTTTTATTACACTGAAAAGCACTTTCTTTTTGTTTTTAAATGCTTGAACTTTGTAATTTTTTCAAAGTTTAGTTTTTAAAAAATTTGAAAAAATGGGTTTTCAGCGATATAAAAATTCTTACAGTATACGTTTTCGAAAGACGATCTGAATACGAGTACCCTTCCAGTGGTACCAAAATCTTTGAAATCGGTTGAGCCATTCCGTAGTTATCACAGCTCAAAAATACCTATTACCGTCATTTTTCACGCATTTTACACAATTTTGACACCTTGGCACGCCCACAATTTTTCAAAAATGCAATTTTTAAAAAAGAGGTTGTGCTTGTATAGGAAAAGTGTATTTGTTCTCAAAATTTCATCAAAATCTGAGGGGGTTGGGTTCAATGCATATCGGTTTTGCTATGAAATTCATCATATGTGCTGTTTAGTGTTAACATTAAAATTTACACTCCTCTTTCGTTGAGCCTCATCACAATTAGCTCTTGTGTCCTCATTAAATCGCACTAATGCAGGTTCAGCTAAGGCAGGTTAATGTAGTTTTTTCTGATGATGGCTTTCTATTCCTCGTACACAAACCGGTTATCCTTGTTTCAAATCCCAGGGCAAGTAATTTAAAAACTTACTTAAATGGCGATTAACCGTTTGAATGGTGATGACCGCGCAACAAGTCCAATTGGTAACACGAAGGGAATCTGAACTTTCTAGCGTAAGGTGGTCGCGCCCTTCTCTTCTGCTGTGGCGGGTCCCCATAGGAATAATCATCGATTTAATATCGGAAAAAAGTGTTACCAGAAGTGTGTTGAACGACCAAACCGAAAACCTCTATCAGCCAAACACGCCCTATGTTATGAAATAACTCCGACCTCTTAGCAAATACTAGATGCTTTCTAGGACATATGCCTCTTACTGATTCCAAACCTTTTGGCGGAGGCACTCCCAATAGCTGGAATTCAAGGGGTAATAAGCACAATGCATAGCTTCCGCAACCCAATTGTCAACCTCACCTACGCCACGCTAAACATATTTAGCAGGCATGGCTCTGGCGACCGTAAGTTCTTCATAGAACTGCGGTATGGAGGTGGATGCAGTATAGCCTTGAAGGTTTAATAGGGTCATATTAAGTATTTTATATAGTACCTTAATGGTGCTTGGCTAAGACACATGATCTTCGACACTTTGCAGCTCCACGCTTGTTTCCTCGCCTTTCCCGCGTAGTTTCTAATCGGCGTACCAATGATTTGTTATCGATGACCAATGAATTTGTTATGAAACAGACACCGATAAAACTTCAATATCTGTTGGTATAGGTTATTAGCGATACGAAGGCGACGAAGTTCTATTTATGGAACCCAAAATATTTGTTTCAGGTAAAATTAACTCTGTTTTAGTTTACCTGCATCCCCTGGGCGAGCTTAAGTTAACAAAAAACATTGGTTTTCTACACCTCAATGTTTACACATCGAACTTAAGGAGTACTTGGTACTCGCATGATGATGTGCGAATTTAAATTTCCCGATTCTTTCAAACGCTTTGGTAACTTTAACATTTTACTTAAATTTAATGTCAGCTACCCTCACTCAATTTCTTTCATAACCACATACATATCTCTATCGTTAAATTTACGGTTGCATTTCTGTCAAATATTTAATTATTCATAACACCAACTTGTTCTGCCGTTTATGTGCAACTTTTACCTTCCTGCCCTACCTACGAAAGCGTTGTGTCAAAACAATTTGGTTACCCTTTTAACTATAAACATAAATATATATGTATATATATATATATGCCCTTGCAAGTATGGGAATAATAACAAACATACTTAAATATTCTTTGCAACTTGCCATTGTTCATGTCGTAAAATCATGTTTCTTATCGTAGTCCCACGTTTTTAACCTCGCCACGCGTCATCCGCGCTATACACCGCCTAAATACTTTAAACGACGCGCCGTTGAATTATAGTGGCGTAGGTTAAATGCCTCAATTCTAGCTCATAAACTACATGCAATCCTTTTGTTTTCTATCCGTCTTCCCTTAGCAAAGGATTGAGGTATCATAACATCGCTGATGAGCCTTATGGGTTGCCAAACTGCGGCGTGCATTGAATACCTACATTGCTAGCAAGGTCTATATGCTTTACTTGTTGGGAATAATATCTGTATCTACGTAAGGGAGCACTTTATTTGCATAGCATTGTTAAGTTACCAAGTAAGACCACAATTAGGTACCAGGACTTATGTTATAAAATAACTCCGTCCTCTTGGCATAGTCTAGAAGTTTTCTAGGACGTAGCTGAACTTCTGCCATGATATTTGGCAACTCTGGAGCCTTCACCTCGCAAGCGCAGGACGCATCTGCTGTTACTGGTGATGTACTATTTTTAAGTACATGAGGACACTTTCCAGTTAATTAACCCATCATGGGCCTTCAGTCTTCTCTCTTTAGAGATATGAGTCAATTTTTAAGTATAATATTTTATTTTTTTTTATCGTAGAAATCGTTGATCGTTTTTATTTATCGTAGAATATGCTCATGATCTTAGAAATTTAACCGCCATGCGCTTCTATCTATCCTGCTTTATGGATTATATGCAACTCCTGTCTCTTAAAGGGATTGTAAACGTCGATTCAAGTGCTGCGCCCAACTCATCTGCCTTTTCGTTGGTTTCTATCCGTTATGGCTGGCGTATAGATATATGGTCCGGGCTGAGCGAAGTTCTTCCAATGCTTCTTTGCATACCATGACACTTCTTGGTGAAGTACTGTGTGAGTTTTTTGCCTTAACGGCCTGATCATCAATATATATAACGACGCAACTATAGCTCACGCTCGCTTCCTCCAGAAGTTTTGCAGCTATCTTCACTGCATTTTCCGCCTGAAAGATAAAATTGTGATCTGGCAAATTTGACCTTAAGTCGCTTAAGCTTTTATTCCACTACGGAGGAGAAGCCTACTTGCTCCTAGAGATTGGCAGGCAACTTTCTATGCGACCTGAAACCTAGAAGCCTAGCTCCGTCACCGAGATTTTCTGTAGACTAAATGAGAGTGTTGTTTCTATACCGCTAACCACTGGCTAACTTACCGAATAGGCTTCATGATGTATTTTTGAATTCCCATGCAATGTATTAATCTCCCTTTGCCGCTGCATATTAAAAATGACCATACATTGACGCGACAGAGCCCTTCCTCAATCCGGAAAGTTCTCTGAGCTCGGAGAGATAAAAGTAGAAGAATTGGCATTATTGCATACCTGGAAAATTATTTGATAATATTAAATCTCATTGCACATTTTTCTCGCTGCGGTCCCACAACGCATACCTTCCATTCTATTCACAGCTAATTGGGAGTTTCTCTTGCTGACTATTTCCTTAAACAGTTGTTTACCCCTCGGAGGAGGATGTGTGCCGATTTTGAGCTATTTACGCAGAGGCGATCGCTACGGTTTGACAGTTTTGTGACTCCACCATGTTGACAGCAACGTCGTAAATACTGAAAGTATGTAAAAAGGAAGTGTTTAAGATATTTCTAACGAGTATACAAGCTCCCGGCTTACCTTATTCATGAGTTTGGAACAGTTTGTATATTTTGTTCGGCAGGTCCATAATCTTTGTGCTACTGTAAATTAGCCTACGCCACCCTCATCATCATCAGAGGTGGAACGCACTTACACCTACAGTAAGCTTGAGCTCCTCTTGCTTACTGAGCATAGCCGACTTGACACTGCGTTCATTCACTTCCTGTGAGAGAGTTTCCTTCATCGACTGCTGTAGGCGTTACTGCAGTTATTAAAGTAGCTGTAATGCGGGCTTAGTTGCGACGATAGTTTCATATCCTTTGAAGACAGTTTCCTATTGCACGGTATCCTATTTTGGCGACTTTATGTAGAATAATAGTGTATCCTGTTACCAGAACACTTTGCCTCTAGACATCGTATCATTTGTTCGTATCCCTACACATATTGGATCAACAAGTGAGCCGCACAGGGTTGATTTTCCCCGTTAGAGGCGGCATGCCACGCTTAAGCTCTTAAAAGCTCTTAAAAGTTCTTAAACAGCCGATCTTGCCCGATCATCAATTGAGGCCGTTAGTGGCCAGCTTTTCATTCAGTACGGCATGGGTACCTCCACGGAGGGTGACATAAGGTCAACGGCCATAAAATAAATTGGTCTGTTGACCATTTCAAATGGCATTAAAATCCATTGAACTTGTGGCCATTTCATACGGTCAAATTTCAAATGGTTACAATGTAACTCATATTGACATAATGACCACCCTGTTTTCCGAAATGGTCATAAAGTCAACTTTTTTTTTCAAATAGTCACGTATTGAAATCTTAACAACTGATGAGTTACAGTTACGGTTCATTATTTTCGCTATACTCTCGTTAATTCGAATGAGAAGAGGACTTTTTTGTTATCAAAAAGTGTCGGATACGGCATTCTTTTTCCTATATTTTGGTCCCATTACAAAAAGAAAAATTTGATAAAAAACTTACTCAAAGATGATCTCTCAGGGGTAAGAAGAAACCTATTCAACTAAAAAATTAGAAGCTGCGGCGCTAATTTTTTCCAACTCTGGTTTATTACAATGCAAAAACAAATTGAAAGCTGGGCCATTATCCTTTGAAATAACAATATATTCAACTTAACTCGAACCCATCCTGTGGAAGCTCTTCGTATTTAAGCTGACCTTAAATCAATGTAATCAAGAGGATAGTAAGTGCCCCTGTGGACACCATTTTTTTATGAAAAAATCAAAACAAAATAAAAATTATGAGAGCGCAGTGAGAATTTTAAAATCTTTTTAAATGTCATTATCCTCTCACCGGTTTTATCTTGTAATATTTGTATCATGTGTATAAATAAGTTTTGAGTGAAGTGTCAATGGAAAGCAATACAATCAACACACACGCACAATGGACTATGTATGTATGTGCACTTACGATCTGAGTGTCATTCTCTGTGCTATAGAGCGTGTTACTGTGTTATGAGCATTTACCAGTTTGAGCGGCATTGCACAGTCAGCTTTGTGCCATCGAGTGTGCCACTGTGTTATAAATTAATCGATAAGTATGCGTGTGCGTGCCGCACATTACTGAGTGTTAACACTATAACACAGCACAGTGCTGTGTTACTCAGCCTTACTAGGGAGTAGGAGAGCGGTATGGCTTAGAAGGTTTCATGTGGTCATACCAAATCATTCCGGAGATGGTCGGGCTAGTACCTTTATGGTGCTTGTTACCGGAACGTACCGGATCTGCATTCGGCAAAGGACCATCAACATCTATAACACTCCCCAAGGCCTTCGGGGAATATCCTAATCGCTACAACAAAAACTACATAATGGCCTTTTTCCCGAAATGGTCATGAGGTCAAGCATTCGTATATGGACATAAAGTCAAATTAAAAAAGATCATAAGTTGTTATAAGGCCAATTGATCTTATGAATATTTAAATGGTGATAACGTCAATTGTCCATTGACTTTATGTCACCCCACCAACTCCAACCTTGACTAACACTACTGCGGGTGCGGCAGTCTCCACCTTCCGACCGAGTGATTTCTCCCCACATACATGCCTCCCGAACTATGCAAATTATGAAGCTTTCCTTCAAGTTGGATCTCCCTTGACCACAAGGCGACCAGCAAAGAAAGAGTAACACAGCTTACTACTGAGTATATAATGAACGGTTTCAACTGAGCTTAGCTTTTCTTACTTTATTCATATTACAAATAGAGTAATCAATAAGTTGCGGCAACTCTTTCTAATTTGCCAGAAATCAGTGAACGATGCAATTTGTATTGTCGTTTGTTTTATACATTTCTTCATTACAGCAAAATAACAAGTCTGGATTGCCGGCCCACCAAAAACTTATAGTTTCCTTTGCTAAATCGTTGGCTGTATTCATTTATGTTTTCCTTAACAGTTTTCTATTGTAATTACCACTCTCTTATACGCCGCCACCATTTACCCTTCACCCCGCCAACTGTTTTCAGATTGCCAATGTTTTCTTATTATTAAGCCTTTTGTATATGCTTTCTTACAAAATATTGCCATTTGGCTTGTTTGCTTTTGTGTATATGTATGTGTGTGTATTAGTGCGTGCGGAGAAACTTGGCAAATGCCTTTTAGCTATAATTCGTACATTAGCGTCAAAATTGCTAAACATGTGAATGCCGTCGCTTGCACTTTTAGTTTGGTTAGCTATTTGTGTTGTGTTCTTGTTGTAGGTACGAAAGTTTCAAAGATTGTTGTACGTCTTCGGTTTTTGTTCTTTGCTTATCCTGCAATATTTAAAAAGAAGAGATATTTGCATATAATTCAATTTTAATGCTTGATTTGTTATTCATTGAAAATGCCAACCGCTGTTAAATTGTTGGTTTTGTTTTTTACAAATCTTGTAAAGAAAGGAAATTGAGAATTCTTACAATTCGATGACTCAACTAAATGGAGAAACTTTATGATATACAAATGCGTTCTTTGTTCGTTTTTTTCAGTATATTTTCCAACATTTGTAATACCCTCTAGCTGACCCGGCAAACCCTGTCCTGCCAAATAAATAATTTCTAGCCTATTGAGCAGACTCAAAAGCTTTGCCCTGCGACGTGGGTTTACTTGAAGGTTTTCAAATATGTACCAACTCGTTTATATCCCTTCTTTCTCTCTTCTCTCCCACTATTTAACTTCATCTTCCTTTGCTTCTTTCTTTTCGCGTTCCTCTATCGTCCTTACTCCCTTCCCTATCTCCAGTCTCCCACAGTATCATTTTGGTTGTTCCTTTTCTTACTCTCTCAACTATAGCGGAAGGTTTCAAGCCAGGCAGATTATTGCACTAATCATAATGGCGCGTTCCTGGTAACCGACGTATAGACTATGCTTAGGCTGTGTAGGGAACCATTTTTATCTTTTATAGATAGGGAGGTTAGATAGTAAGCTGTCGTGGAAACTCTGTGTGGAAGAGAGAGCGAAGAAAGCCTTCGCAGCAATGTATGCTTGCTAATGTTGCATATGGGGGATATCGCGGTTTTTTTTCGACTATGATTTTTAAGGGTTTTTTCAGGCATGCTTAACGAACGAAGTCACTTCGTTTCGTTTATTAGCGTTGATTATCGTAACGAAATGATATCGTTTCGTTCGTTAAGCATGCCTGGGTTTTTTTATGACCTACTAAAAAAATTGTCCGCTAAAAAGAGATATTGGGATCAAAATTGAGCCGGAAGGTTGGCGCCAGGATGCAGAAATGGCAGAATATACTATACTTGTGCATACCGATGGTTCTAAATTAACGGAAAGGGTCGGGTCTGCTAACTAACTGGACACTGGCTTCTGGTGTCACATGCTTATAAGTTAGGCCGCGTTGCAGCAGATGTAGGAAGTGCGAGCTGCATGCTTCGTGTCTTGCGCTATTGTCCGCTGTCCAGCAATTAGGGGCGATTGAATTGCCAGATCTCGAGATAGCGCTTAAGCTAGATCATAGAAAGCGTCATGTATTTGCGAAGAGGACAAATTCTGGTAGCACTATGGACATATTCAGTGTATGTGAGGTCTTTATTGGCCGGAGAGTTCAACCTAACTTAACCTAGATAGCGACGTACGTGACGAAACCTGTGGATTGACATACTGTCAACGGTCAAAAGTCAATTGAAGTTATGACTACTTCAAATGGTCGTATGATCAATTGCACTTATGACCACTTCAAATGGATAAAGGTCAATGGACTTTACCTGACCTTCCTTAGCCATAGCTATATTCTATACTTTGTTTTCACGAGGTCAAATTTGACCACAGATTTGGTCATATCTGGGAAAACGGCTTATCATACAGCGTAAAATGCGTTAGCCGTTTTGACTACATACTGACAATTGAATTGACAAATTAGTGAAAATGGCAATTTCCTAACGGTTTGGCAAATTTGACATACAAATTTCATTTGCTGTCATGTTGTCAAGTTCGTTTGCCAACTGGCGCTCCCTTAATAAATAATGCCACAGCATGTAAAACAACGGCAAATATTAAAGTGGTTTGTGAAACAAATGAACACAAAAATTTAGCTTGGGTTTTGAACAAATACTGTCAAATATGTCTGGCCGACTTTGAATTCGCATATGTGAAAGAATGAAAACGCATTTGACACTATATGACCAGCAGATCAGTTAAATACAGTTTTTGATTTTGTTACTATTACCGTAAGAACACCAGTGAAAACTATTAAAATAACTAGATTTTCGTCAACATTATATTGACGGTGCAGATTGTTGATATGACATAGTTTCTGTGACACCATGGTCATACGAACAGAGTGGTGAGCGAGGTGAGCGTAGGTTTCTCTGAAATTATCAATTAAATAAGTTCCTAAGCTGCAGACATTGGTGCGTTATCGGTAACCGTATCGGTAACCTTATAACAGCTGATTAGACCAACCTTATGGGAATCAATGTAATCGATTATTGGTTCCATATCGTAACGCTAAGGTCGTAACCGTATCGTACCATTGGTTTTTGGGTTTTTCGCCATATCCATAACCTAAGAATATTTGAGTTGGTGAATTTAAAAACTTTTTGTAGATTTTAGTCATTGTTTTTGATACGTTATGACTAGAAGACTTATTTTTTGTGAAATATGTTTGTAATTTTTTGTGTTTTCTTCATTTTTGTGAAATTCTCACGATTTTTAGGTTAAGGCACCATTAATCGATAACAATGTATCGTATAGGGTTACATTAGGGATACGACTACAGCGATACGATAAACGGCACCAATAACACCGCTTTTAAATAAAAAAATTAGTTGAGAATCTGTCATTTTAAGATAATTGACAACTTGAGACCCAGAGTTTCTCCTCGGCTAGAGTTACAAAATAAATTTGTTCTCTTGACAAAAACTCAAACTCGGTTGAATTAACCACAATGCAATCAGTTTTGCCCATATATGTAATACTTCTATATGGCTACTACTGAACTGTGCAGCCTGTCAAACATTACAGTACAGATATACAACGACAGAAGGAGACAAAATCTCAAGGCTGTCGTTTGAATTTTGTAAAAAAGGGGCCTAAATATATGTATATTTCAACAAACCGTCTTGCTTCTATCAATACTGTACATTAGGCTATTTCGTTCTCCAAATGAAAAATTAAGCTTTTGCTTTCCATTAGTATTATAAAATTTTTATTGTTTTAAGAACTCCGCAGAATAGCATTACCGATTTGTGCTGAGTGCGCAGATATACGTATATAAATTAGCCCATTAGCCTCGTTTGTTTTTTGAAACGAAAAAAGCGCGGACGAAAATGAGTATGTTAGAAAAAAATTTACAAAATTGATATTATTTCAACACCAATAGCAGCCAGCCCAGTACTCATATTTTGTTTACTTTATCAAAAATTTACTTCATTAAAAAACTCAAAATAAGTAAAATTTTGAAAACGTTTATATATCGCTTGTTCAAGCTAATTCACTTTAATTTTTTTTTAAAACGTTTAAAGAAATGCTTGTAGGGATGTATGTGTAAGTATATTTTTATACATGTATATTTGAATTTTTTTCATTTCAAAAATATGAATTCTTCGCCTTGTTTTTTTTTACTATTTATGTAGTAATGTACTTTTTATGGCCGAAGCTCATGTTTAAATAATAAATACATCAAGCCTTGTATTGTATTTGTGGCCTTTTCATTGTTTAATCGACTAAACTCTAAACTGAGATTTTATAAGAATTAGTGTGCAGAAGTTGGGTAAAGGGGATAGTGACCCGTTGAACCCCTTTAATACTTTTTTACACACGCTACTACAATTTACTAACACTAACAAAGCCGGGCATGCGCAGAACATACATTTGCACAGTTTCAGCAAATAATAGGGGGACTCATGTAACCGTATAAATGCCTTATAAAGTGTGTAAACGTATAAATTTATCTAGTGCGTAAACTAGCTGTCAAATTTTGTATGAAAAATCATTTACACAATTTGTATAAATTTACGCGCACATTTTATTGTGTAAACGAGGTAAACTCAAAGGAATGCAACCTTGCAGACATTACAGCAGGTATTTTCATCAGAAATCTCCAACATCAGCAAGTAAAGGCGTTTTAGTTTTGATTTTTCACTTAATCTTGACATTTTTTAATTTGTATAACAATCAAAAAAATTTTGTTTGGCAATAATACAGCTGATAAACAATCAAGTTTATCAAGAGTGTTACTCGGTGCGTTCATATAACAGCATGTGTAAATGGATATAATTTTACACGTTATAAGTTTATATGCTTTCATGAGTCCCCCTAATGATCGACAGAAAATTTGCACATTAGGAAGATAGGAAGGTAAGGTACTGATATAGAAGTATTATATACATGGTTTTACCGAATGTCTGCTAATTCAATAAAAACAAACTGGATTAGTTGATTAAACTAGCGTCGTTTTATATCGGTGTATTTCTTGAATTCAATTTCTTTTATAATCACACCTTAAATTTCATTGCGATTAACAATAATTGATATCAACACTCAACACAAGTAACCAACCACCTATTTAGCCAGTTGGGCTTCCTGCTTTGGTTGGTTGTTGCCGATGATTTTGTTGTTAGCGCAGTAAAACAGTGATAATCTCGGCGCATTAACACGCCCACAAAACTCTAATCCCACTCATCTACTCACGCTTCACTAACGCGCGTTGTGGTTTAATCCCTAGCGACTATGTAGCTGGCTAATAATAACAAAGTGATGAACTGCATGTCCTGGCAGTGGCTTATTTTGTAGCTGTTAATGCCTGTTACTCATACCTTTAGAACCGTTCAGTGTTTTAAATTACTTGCAGAAATTTTAGTTTAACCCTGGTATGAGACTCAGGTAATTACAATTTTTTTTAAAGATGTTTTGGGTTTTTAAAACATAAAAGAACTTTTCAATTGTTGCCTATGCCAAAGGCTGTTAATGTTAATGAAAGTAATTGCATTTTGGGTCTCATTTGTGGCCACAGCGGTAAATAAGTGAAGTGGAAATTTTAAGTGTTTTGAGTTATTGTTGGTGTGGTAGTATTTCATCCATCGTTGTTAATTGCGGCTTAGAATGGACTAACTAACGATAACTGGCAGCACCAATGGGAGGAAAAGTCTTCCTAATACTACAACTACTACTACCCTTTATCCTGGGAAATGTTAATGGTCCTTTGACGGATACAGATCCTGTAGGATTCGGTAACAAGCACAATCAAGGTACCAGCACGGCTATTTCGGTAACGATTTAACATGGCCAATCCGAACTCCCACGAGAATACTAAAAGGGCAAATCCATTTTCTTTTTGTCAGCGTCCATGACTCCGGGCCATATATACGTTATGCCTGGTATGATAAGAATCTAATAGAACGTGCTTTATCTTCGTCATGAGGAGTTTACTTTTCAATTCGCTACTTAGTCCAAATAAGCAATTGTTGGCACGGAATTGCTAGCCTGGCATTTTGTTTGCTCTTAATTCTGGTTCTCAGGTAGACGAAGTCATCGCCATCATCATTAATTGGCGCTCAATCGCCTCAGCGATTTTGGCCAGCTCGCAACAAGTCACGCCAACTATCCCACGACCTTCGGTGTTGTAGGCGTAGGGGTAGGGAACCATCGCGTCACAGCGGAGGTCACAACATGCATACGTGGACGTATCTTGCATGCCAAAATGTTATAGTTGGATGCGATATTTGCAGCTCGTGGACTTCGCACATTCGAGACACTGTTTTCTTGCCTGACGTTAATCAAAATATTATGAATTCGTTTTTCTGATAAAACTGGGCATATGATCATATTTCGACCTGCGGCGAATTCAGTCAACTTCAACACTATATCGCGGTAGCCTAATTTTTCAACTTTGGAACCAATGACCATTTTCATGCCCATGGTGCGTTGGCGGAAATAACTTGTATCCTGAAAAATCTCGCCTTGATGCGGATCGCGACAAGGAGCTCGTTCACAGCTATAAACGGAGATCTCGTTTCCACCTCAAAGTTAACATCGGACTCCAAACTTCGCTTCTCTGCTCATAGCTACTACGGTACGCGTCACAAGGTCCCAGTGCATCGTACTGCTTGAATTTCGGTGAACCCGCCTGTACCTTCTCCCGAAATAAACTTCTTACCTAGTTTTTTAATTTTTTTTTAAGAATTACGGAAATTTCAGTTTACGTAGCCTCGTTAGAAATCGGCCTTTAAGGTCTAACCAATACTGCGGAAGTTTTTTTTGATTTTGTGATTATCTTAAATATGGCCCAAAATGGTCATAAGATCAAAGGGAGCTTTCTTCAATAAGCATAAAGTCAAATTAAGAAAAGTCAATTGACCTTCTGACCATTTGAACTGGCCATAAAACCAAATGAATTATGGCCATTTGAAGTGGCTGTTGACCTTATGTCACCACCACTAATTTAAAATCTTTTGCGACAGCATTATCTCAACTGTTTGCAATAAAATGCATATACATACACATTATGAATTAGGGATCGCACACAATTCTGAAAACCTCTCTCAACTCTCAACCACATGAATCCGTGTGGCTTTGCATTCCAATATCCCTTTTGTTTTTTTTTATGTGCACGCCATTAATTTACGGAATTGTTTAGCGCTGCTCTCTGTTTTCTTTATTATTTATTCCTTCTTATCATAATTTTAAAATGTCAATATTTGCACTCTGTCCTCGAGTTTACTCTACTGAAAAAATACAATTTCTTTCTTTCTGTACAAAACAACTTTTATTGTTTTCTTTGTTACTTTTTTTGTTTTTGGGTTGCCTGGGCGCCTGCTGGTGCTTACATATTTTCGCGCGTTTCATTACGATTTTGTTTTCCACATTTTTTGCACCTTCGCCCATGCAAATCATTTAGAAAATCACCCACAATGCTCATAACTTACCAAGTTCTATTCCTTCCCTTCTTTTAATGCGCTCTTTCTGACGCATAGCAACACATCAAAACTTTTGATGGAAGTCATTGCGCCATTTGTTTAGTCTGTTATTGTACTTTCGTATCAACCTGCTGATGCATATAATTATGGAAATTTAAAATGTATGGAGCGACATCAGCAGCAGTTGCTGGCGCTTGAGTGCCATCGCATTATTGCAGCTCATCCATCCACCCACGACCAGGAATGAAGCTCGCGGTGATTCAATGTAGCGATTTTTCATTACAACTGCAATGCTGAATATTTATTGTCATTGTTCTTGTTTTTGTATACATAAAAAGTAAATAAAGCATATACATTTGTAGAAATCTCTTTCAATATACCTATGTATGTATCTCTAATAACATGTGAGTAGAGAGGTAAAAGTTAATCAAAATATTTCGACGCGTTAAACCAATGAAATCACAGCACATCACATCATTTCATAATACCCATAGCACTGTTTGTCATTATCACATCATAACACCCCCGGTCAATGAAAGCCTGTAAAAATTTATGTTCTTAATGGTTCTCAGATATTCACCCCAGTGCTTTTTGGGAAAACTTCCAAGAAAACGTGGAAAGATGTAATGATACCGCGAGCTGTGACTGATATTGTTATCATTTTGTTTTCTAATAAGCACTCATTTTTTGGATGGCCTGGTTGCACGAAATCTTCACTGATATCTGACCTAGCACGACGGATTCCATTGCTAAGCTCGTGGGGAAAGCCAACTTTAATGGCCATCAGCTCTTTTAAGCTCTTCAAGTCTACGGTGATAGATCTTTGGGGACTCCCTGCAGCTGACTTATAATCACGACCGCTATCTGAGGTTGGCGCATAAGGGCTGATTACATTCACGACGGCCGCCACTTCTGTCATATTATTTTTACACATGGTCTTATGAGTGCAAGGGCGTATGCAGGGGGGGAAAAAGGGGCCCATTGCCCCACCTTTCGCGAACTAAGAACACAAAACTGAAAGTTAAACATCAACAAACATAAAATTGTAGTTCCACACTTTTTTTTCAAATTAAGAGCTTAATAATATTTATTTGCATACATTTATTAATAACTACATACACATACATAATACTTACTTATTCTTACTAATAAAGTAACTAAAATGATAAATGACTTTGAATAAGATGAAGATGAGTCTTAAAGACATTGAAAGCAAACTTGCCGATGCCAAAGTTTTTTATAATTTATATGTATTGATAGTGAACTGAATTGTGGCACAGGGCTTGCCAAAATCAGGGACCAACAGATCTTTTATGTGCCTTCGAGAAGACAGCATTCCATCCAAAAATAAGAGAAGCACTTGAAATTCTGCTTGCAATGCCCTGCACAACCGCAACTGTGGAACGCTCCTTCAGCACTCTAAGGAGGGTAAAGACGTGGTTGAGAACAGCAATGGCAGAATCTCGCCTTACGCCCGATTCTAGTGTGGTAACAACATTCTTCACCACGGTAACGAAATCATGTGGCAACTTTTACACCCTTTTGTATTCTAACCGCGAAAGTAGCTGGATAATTTTTTACCCACAGAAGTAGGTGGTTACATCGAAATACCACACAACAGCTGTTGTTTAGAAAAAGGCAAAACTTAAAAATAAAGAATTGTAAGCGCAAATAAGTAAAGATAACAGTGTATCGAATTTACTTGCAATTCCCTTATTTGCAACCCTCTGCTAAGTTCGAATCACTAAACTGTTGAATAAAGAACTCCAATATTAATAATGCAAAATGGCCTTTGTTAAAGTACTTTACAATAACACTCAAACTTTGCAACGAATAGCTTGCTTATAACCAAACTGAAACTCTACTATTCAAAATAATACTGCTCTTGCTCGCTAGATAGCGTCTTATCGAAATCTCAAATCAAACTGAATTCTAGCGCCTCTACAATTGCCGCCTTTTATACGCTCGGATTTCAACGTTCACATCTTCTATGCGCTTCCAGAATCTTACTAGTCCAGCAGCTCTCAAACTTCTCAGCTGTAACTACAATTGCATGATTTTATAGTTTTTCTCATTGCATACTTTCTCATTGCATATCTCAGATATATGCATGTGTTTGTGTATTGACTTCTCCGCTGCTCGTATACGTACATGGTACATATGTGTAGACGCAATTATTGTTTCGTTTATGTAGATACATAATGATTGATCTATGGATGTGAATTCACGTCTACTGCTTAGCATCGGCTTAGAGACGATAGCATCACCCCTTAGTTTTACTAATATCGTAACATGAGTAAAAAGTGTTGCCTCTGGCTAGACATATTTGTTTACATATGTACTTCTCACAGAATAACTCCAGTATACCTAATGTATAATATACATATACATATCGTTCCGTGTTATGCGTTAACCTCGTATTCATGGTTCAATATACAGGTTGGCTCATCTCATCATCGCTGATTTTATTCTATGTCATGCCATGGTCGAAGGGATTGTCAAAAGGAGATGGCAAACTCAAATGAAACCAACACATTGGCAACATTTTACTTACACATACAAAAACTACTAAGTTTTATGTTTCCATTCCATACCATTCGCACCAACACCAATACACAGATTTTGACATTTGAACAGACATATTTGGTTGCTTTACAGATGAGCCAACCATGTATAGTGAACCATGCCTCGTATCTTCAAGTGAGACATTTTCGGTAAAGCGAACGGGGTTGCCACACCATGTTTTTCATTTGGGACAAAACTCATCGAAAAAGGATCAAATTTTGTTTTATTTTATTAGTATAAAATACATAATTTTAGGATGTTTCCATATAAAATTTTACTAAACATAGCGAAGACTTTCTTAATTCAAGCTGAACAAACAAAATATATTTAGGTAGGTAGGTTAAACTGGCCGGTCCATGAGGACCTCTCATAGGACTGATTGAGTCCGTAGTGTTACCAAGTTTGTTTTAACGATCAAACTGAAAAACCCTATCAAAAACCAGGACTTATGTTATAAAAGAACTCCGTCCTCTTGGCAAATACTAGAAGCTTCCTAGGACTTAAGCCACTTGCTGCTTCTGG